>JARVZY010011232.1:0-34000 GCA_030686995.1 Artemisia argyi | reverse complement strand
AAGACAAGTCAAAAAGTTCAGATAATAGTGTTCGTAAATAGTAAACAAGTTTGTTTAAGTACGTTTTGCTTACGAGCATAAATAGTGAAACAAGAGTCTTTTAAGTTCATATAAGAGTAAACAGTATTGTTCATGCATCCACCCCAAAACGATTAAAATAGTTAGAAAAGGGGGTTCGTGAATACTCACCTGATATGATGACAACAATGACGATAGTGGATACGATGGAAGCGAGGCTCGGTCTCTAACCGCGACTTGAAAATATAGGATTTTTAGAATGATCAAGAACAAATAACCCCAACGGTTCCTCCAAATCGATATGTAGTGAATATATAACCCGTAATACAACAAATAATTCTTGAACTATCGAAATTGAATCTCTTCTTGTGTTTTCTCCTTGGCCGATCCTCACTAATTAGATGGGAAAGTTTTTGTATGTTTTTCTTTGTGTAAAGGAACTAGCTAGTAACTTTTTTTTATATAATGAAATAAAGTATGGTTTTTCTTATTTAAATAATAAACAAGTACTAAGCAATAAATAAGCTAAAATATTTTGGCAAAGTTGGTATGGTGGAGGGTTGAAATTCGGCCAAAAATATGGAGAAAAAGAGAGGTACCATGCTCATTTATTATTCTTGTCTAATAACATTTCAAAATATTTAGATATTATTTTTGTATAATAGATTTAAGTATTAAGTTAGATAGAAATAAATTTTAGTGGGACAAAATAGAGTGTAATGAAGTGATAAAAAATTATAAAGATGTATTTTATATAAGTGTCGGGTGTTTAAATAGTTATCGTTTCGCAAATACTTAATTTATCGTAAATATATATATTTAAGAATATATATAATTAATGAATTTAAAACACCAGGTAAAATAATACTAAAATTTTTTGTAACATTTTAATGAGAATAAAATTATATTAGAACCATCGTTGGGAGTATCGGGTATATTGTTCGTGCACAAAAATCGTATAAAGCGTTTATTTAATAAATGAATATGAATGACTAAAAATGCAAACACAGGTAAGACCCAAAATGAATATGATGATACTGGCAATATGTAGACTAAATCTAGTCTATATGTGGTGCACAAAGATGAGGTCTCTCGGATACGCGATTTAATTATCGTAAAACTTAATTTTTCGGAAAATAGTGAATAGTAAAAACTACGATAGTGAATAGTAACTTGTGAATAGTAAATTGTTGAGGTTTGGAAACAAATGTAGACGTGTAAAATTTCGGGTTGTTACATGAAAGGAATTACTTGACACTTTTAATCGACAATTTGCCAATTAAATTTTCTTGATCGTTTCGGATGAAATTTATCAAGTTGTCAAGTACACGAGAATGTTGTGGAAGGTTCATAAGTATATGTATATGTGTATATATATATATATATATATATATATATATATATATATATGTATATATATATATATATATATATATATATATATGTATGTATGTATGTATGTAGTATGGGCTTATAAGACGAGAATAAAGGAAGGAGACGAATGCAACGGAAGCCGGGAGTTTGTTTCATCCATAGATTTTTCGACTCATCTCTCTTCATCAGCATGAGTGTTATTGAACAATAAAGTTCAATAAGGCAAATGGGGAAAAGAAAAGGTTCGTAAACGAACAATTTCTAGTTCTAGAAAATCAACAAATGAGTTTTCTAGGTTATAAGATCCTAGATATAACTAAGTGTATATATATATATATATATATATATATATATATATATATATATATATATATATATATATATATATATATATAGATATAGTATAAGTAAATAAGTATATGTATATGTATAGAAGTAAAGACTAGAGAGAATAATGAACCAATCAAAATCACATAAAAGCTAGATACTAAACTAAGCATGTATTTGTTTACAAGGAAATAAAAGGAAATGTGTACCTTTCGTCTTCCATGCGTTAAACTTCAAAATCTTCAAAGGAAAGTCCGAACACGAGGTGACATCAAAGATTTCCATGTATGAATGGCGAAAGTTTTCACGTTGGTCCCCATGGTCTTATTTGACCAAAGTTGTTTGTCCCGAACATGTTATGTATTTGACTTGGGTGCATATATGGTGGAAACATTCCCCATGGATTGAAGTTCCACATTTGTTGATTATTGTTAAAGTTTTGTCTACTTTGGTTTACTCTTGGTTGAGGTGTTTTAGGTCTAGGGTAAGAATTATTTGGTTTCCTAGGTGGTGATGTTTTAGATCTTGTTTTAGTTTTGGACGATCCTACTTCGGTTTTTAAAGATGGTTTATAAAACGGTTTTATTTCTTCATTACTAGCTAGATGTATTTTCTTATCATTTATGAGTATATACTCAGGATTAGATTTTGAAGGTTTTAGTTCCTTAAGTTCGCTTTCAGATTTAACATTTTTAACTTCACTTGTTGAGGCTTCGGTTGAGTTGAAACCTAGACCGGTTTTATCTCCGGATATTCTTTGAAAACTTATAATTTTACTAAGTGAGTTACTACTATTTTCAAATTTATCAAGTTTACAAATTTCATCCTTAAGTTTGTTGTTTTCACTTCTAAGTGCTTGGCATGATTTACATTCTTCAAAAGTTTCTTTACCTTTCTCAAGTTGATGTATTTTAATTTTTAGTTCAAGTACTTCATTTTCTAATTGGTTATTTATGTATTTTAGTGATTTGTTTTTAGCCATAACTTGTTGTCCTAGTTTGCATAATCTATTGTATTCACTATCTAAGTCTTTTTCATCTAATGATAAATTTTCATCACTAAAATATTCGGTTTCGGAACGTACCTCACTTGATGTTTTAGCCATGAGACACTTTTCTTCCTTTGTTGTTTCTTTCTCATCTTCATCGCTATCACTCCAAGCACCTCCAACAAAATCTCTTTGATTTTGATCTCTTGTCATCATTGGACATTTTCCAATAAGGTGATTCGGATCACCACACTTGAAACATTTTCTTTCATTCTTGCTGTACTTGTCATCATTATTCTTTTGAGATGTTCTTCTTTCATCGTGTGGTTGTCTAACGAATCTTCCTCGCCTTTTGAAGAATTTCTTGAAATCTCTTACTGCCATGGCATATTCTTCGTCTTCGCTTTCGGAAGATGAGCTATCTTCGTTGTTGGATTCCTTTCTAGCTTTCAAGGCGATTGACTTGCTTTGCTCTCGTTTCCCTTTAACCATTTCGGAGTACTTCTTTATTATAGCTTCATAGACTTTTAAATTACCAATTAATTCATCAAGTTTTAGCGTTGACAAATTCTTCGATTTTTCAATAGCCGTCACTTTAGCTCGCCATTTTGGGTGAAGAGCTCTAAGAAACTTCCTAACAAAATTCTTACTAGAGAAATTCTCATCAAGTGCTTTTAAACTTGTGATTATGGTGTTAAATCTAGCAAAAGCATTATCAATTGATTCCTCTTCCGGAATCATGAATTGCTCATATTGTTGAACAAGTAGATCTATTTTGTTATCTTTGACTTGATTATTACCTTGGTGGGTTATTAACAAAGAGTTCCAAATTTCTTTTGCGGTTTCACACATAAAGATCCTTTCGTACTCTTTACGTGGTAGCGCATTGTAAATAACCATTTTTGCTTCATTATTTTTAGCAAGTTTTCTTTTTAAATCATCATTTTGTTTTTCAAAAGGTACGATTTCATCTTTCTTAGTTTCGGGGTTATTTTGAATAGGTAAAAAATCACCATTGGTAATAATATGCCAAAGATCTAGATCTTTTGACTTCACATAAGTTTCGAATCGATTTTTCCAATATAAAAATCCATCACTTTCAAATAGTGGTGGTCTTTGCATAGATTGCCCTTCTAAATATTTTTCAGATTCCATAGATCGTTACAAGTTTTAAAATACAATATATTTTAAAGATCTTGCTAGACGTGGCTCCTGATACCAATTGTGGAAAACTAGAAGGGGGGGTTGAATAGTTTTACGTCCTTTTTAATTTATAAACACAAGTTTGTTTTAAAAACTTCGATTCTAGTTTATGTGAATTCAATACTTGCACTATATGAACAATTGTATGGTAACTAACTAACAAAACTAATATAGTAAAGGTAAATAAATAAGTAATGAGAAGAGTTAGAAAGATCAAATGACAACACAAGGATTTATAGTGGTTTGGCTACAAGGACACCTTCCTTGTTCCTACTCCACTCCCTGAGTCACCTACTCGAGAGTTTTCTTCACTATGTCAACAAACTCCCTTTTTGGCGGAGAAAACCTTACACACCAATTTACACACCACACAACTTCACAACTTGATCACGCCTTCTACACAACTTCTTCACACCAATCTTCTTCACAACTATCTTCTACACACCAATCTTCCACTTCACACCTATCTTCACAACTATCCTACTTCACTACTTATCAACTTCTATTATCTACACAACTAATCACAAGCACAACACAATATTCACAGATGAATATATATATACACTATGCACAACTATTCTTCAACACTTCTTGAGCTTGGTTGTAGAGAGAGTGTTCTTCTTTTGCACTTTGAATGAGAATGGATGATTAGGGATTGAATCACTTGAAACAAGGCTTAATATACTAATGATCAAAGGGTTTTAGAGGATGTTTAGAGAGTTATAGATCTGAAAATTTCGTGCAAAAGGTGGGGAAAAATTCCAGAATTAAGGTGGTATTTATAGGAGAAGAATTCTGACATTTTCTGACAGGGGAGCCTGGCCGGTCCCCTTAAATCCAGGCCGGCCTCCTTAAAATTAAGGGGACCGCCCTTATAATTAAGGGGGCTGCCCAGCTGAAACGGCCAGAATCCTTGTCTTTTAGTGGGGAAAGTTTATTTGGTGAAAAACTAACTGATTTTGGTTAAAAATTTGAATTCATATATTTAGTATGAACAAAACATTTTTCTTAATTACCAAAAGTGTTTTTCAAAAATATATAATATGTTTATATAATTAAATAAACTTTGTGTTAGTTAATTAAATACCCCTTTGATCATGAGATGTATTAAGCACTTGTTTATCCATACCTTAAGTGATTAAGTTGGATATAGTGATATAAACTAGCTTAATACTTGTTTACGTAGTAATTATACGATTGACGATTTTACATTTTGTGATCGTCAAAATATAGAGATATCGAAAGATATGAATAACATTTTCACACATTATTTATGTCAACACACCATAATATTCATCAAACATTAACTCGAAGAAAATTTTCCACTTCTTGTTCTGAAGGTTTATCCGTGTTTGTTGAATGAGCTCCTTGAGGCACGAGTCCTGAACTGATGTGTCCAGAAGTCTGACTGTTTGGTGCGGGTCCTAATCCGTTTTGATTAGAAGCCATTGGATTAAGCGCGGGTTCTAGAGCGAGTCTCTCAGAAGCCATTTGTGAAATCTCGTCAAACTTCACATTCATCGTCTCCATTATCCTTTTTGTTCTTCTATTATACACCCTGAATGCCCTCGAGTTTTCTGAATATCCAATGAAGATTCCAATATCACCCTTAGCTTTTAACTTCCCTAGATCTTCTCTGTCATTCGTCGGATAGCACAAAGCGCCAAACACGCGAAGGTAAGAGATGTCAGGTTTACGGTTGTTCACTAGCTCATATGGGGTTTTATTGAATCTCGGATGGACTAGGGATCGGTTTTGAGTAAAACAAGCAGTGGCTATAACATCAGCCCATAAGAATAGTGGTGCACTAGAAAAAATCAGCATTGTGCGTGCAGCTTCCACAAGAGTTCGATTTCTTCTTTCAACTACCCCATTCTGCTGTGGAGTTCTAACAACTGATGTTTGGTGTGTGATTCCAACATCTTCAAGGTAAGTTCTTAACTCCTGGTTTGTAAATTTTGTGCCATTGTCTGTTCTTATAATCCTTACTGGAGCTTGAAGTCGAACTTGAATACGCTTCAGAAAGGTGATGATGATGCCTGGTGCTTCGTATTTTGATCTCAAAAACTTTACCCAAGTATATCTTGAATAATCATCAACAATAATGAGAATATACTTCTTCCCATTAATGCTTTCAACTCTCATTGGGCCACATAAGTCCATGTGCAACATATGTAACCTTGCTTCCGAACTAGGTACGGTTTTGGGTTTATATGATGCTCTTTTACTTTTTCCTTGTTCGCATGATGGACATAGGTGTTCCTTGGTGTATTTGAACTTAAGAAGTCCGGTGACGATGTTGTCTTTGGCTAAGTTGTTGATGGTGTCGAAATTGAGATGGGACAAACGTCTATGCCACAGCCAGGACTTAGTTTCGATTGCCCTTGTCATAGGACAAACTGGTGATGTAGAAGCCATTTGGTTGATGTCGATAGCATACAAGTTTGTACCACGATTACCAGTTAAGAGATCATCACCAACCAAATTTCTTATAAAAACCGTGTTTCTCCTGAATGCAACTTCTAAAACTGCATCACAAAACTGTCCAACTAAAAACAAGTTGTGTCCCAATCCTTGGACGTAGTAAACTTGAGTGATCAAAAAATTCCCAAACCGAAGATCTCCATAACCCTGAATAGCTGCTACATGATCATTTCCAAATTATACAGTTCCCATGAATTTCCAGACAAAATTGATCAGCAGCCTTAAATTCCCGGTCATGTGCTTGTAGCAACCCGAGTCGACGATCCAAAGACATATTTCGATAACCTGCCAAGAACAGAAGAGTTTGTATTTGGAAACCGTTTTGAATTTGGTTCCATGGGGTTAGGAGTAAAATCTAAATCACACTCATAGACAGTTGCTACTTGTTTAGCTTGAGCTATTTCTAATTTGCCGTTCTAAAGAGTGAACTCTCTACCCGTTGGAATCCACATACAAAACTAAAGGTAGTTCCTAGGCATTCGACTAATAGTGGTAGTCCTAAAGCGTGCAACTAATCTTTCTATAGATCTAGATCTAGTACTAGGTCTTTTTGGAACATTCTTCTGTTTAGGCATAACATTCACATTTTTAGAAACACATTCATCATGAACATCATTAATTAAACATTTCTTGCATATTAAACAAACAGAGTCTTTACATGCATTAGAAACAGTACTCTCGACATTACATTCAGATGAAACATATCTCTTATTACAAAGCGATAAATTCCTAGGGTGTTCTTCTACTTCTTCAACTTTATTCTTGCTACTACTCTTAGATGCAGGCGAGCCTCTATTGTTCCTTGTATTGCTCTTACGCTTTAGTCTGCTACTCCTAGAGGTGCTTTCTAATCCTGTAGAAGGTAAGGCATACACATTAGGATTTATATTGTTGTCCTTTTTAGCATCCCTAGATTCTTTAGAATTATCCTTTATGCACTTGTCATGTGTCTTAGAAGTGGAGGCAGACACACTAGTGGGACTAATCCTAAAAAGGCCAGGTGCTATCACTTTTGGTGTTTCGACAACCGCTTTTCCTTTATCAACAATCTTTTCATTTTCACTTTTCTTGGGCAAGGGTGTTGGAGTGACTGGTTTTGTCAAATCCTTTTTCTCATCGACTTTTGGAGCAAACCGTGAAATTGACATTTTTTGTTTTTGAACCGTGTTTGAAACATTTGGTTTCTCCAAAGTCAATGGTTTGGCAAACTTAGTTTCCTCACCCTTTCCTTTTTGACTTTCAAGCTGAGTCCTCAAAAGATCATTTTGCTCTTTCATGTTCTTTAAGGCACGCTCATACGAAAATTTGTCATACTTGCATTCTTCCTTTTTTTGATCAAGTTGTTTAAAATATAACACATTTTCTTTTTCAAGCTTTATAAGAGCATTTTCATATTTGGAAACAATGTCGGAGGTCTCAGCTCTCAGTCTTTCATCGTCTTGAACAGAATATGTGTGTAAAATGATGGACATAATATCAGTAGTCATAACAGCTTCGAATAGAGAATCATTTAATTTTTCCAAAACATTCATGTTTTCACGAGTTTCATTAGCTTCGTTTACCAGGGATTTGTGGTCCTTGACAAAGTCGGCCGTTTCATTTAAGAAAGCATTTTCAAAATGAATTACCCTCGCACTGATGTTATGCAGTGGGATAGTAATTTCGTTTTCAAAAACCTTTTTCTGCTCAATATGAAAACTGGAATGCCAGTTGTTAATACTGATAGTAGTTTTAGAATTAACAATATTTTGAAGTTCTTGAATTCTCTTTTTAACGTCATCCAGAATGTCTCTAGCCTCACTTGTATTAAAAGTGTTGTTAGAAGACATTTGTTCCATTTTTTAAAGAGATTTGGAAGCAATTACTTTCTTAGAAAACATTTTTGAGAATGGTCGTTTTATAGAAAACACAGATGGTTCTTTTTGAGGAACAAAAGTAATTTCCGAAAGTTTGTTCAATTTGTTGTAATCAATGGGTTTCAAATCCTTTTGTTTCATTTTATTTATGCTCTCTTCGACAAGTTCCATCGTTTACACAGAATCCTGAACGACGGGAGGATCATGTTTGGTGTAAATCACATTACCATTATACAAAACATTATGTTCTTGCTGAGCTTTCTTGAGATTATAAGGGGTGTTGTTACCAAGAGCCATTTTATGTTTCGTATGGTAAATCGGATTAGTTTGATTTGAAATCATTTTCATTGTTTGACTTGACTGACCCGACTTAACCACTAATTCTTCTAAATGTGCAATCATGTGTTCTGACTCTACAATTTCTTCCAAAAGTTTGTCTTCTGTAACCTCTCGTAAATTTCCCTTACGATTAGTAAATGCATACGAATAAATAAAATGATGTTACAAGGAATTAACACCATTTTACGGGTAACAAATTTTTTTTTTATGATATCGCTTGATATTGAACCACTGCGATAACTGTGATTGACCGTTTACCCAGGAACGATGCTTACACACAACCTAGATTGCCTATAATTATTGCGAATGATAAATAATTATATAACGCGTTTATATTTAATAATACGTTTCGTCTAAATAACGTATACTATTTATATATTTCCCGAACCTACGGAACTTCCCGAAAACGCTCACTAATATTTTTGAACTTCGACACGATAATCGAGACACCCCAGGTGGGCCCCCAACACCCTTTGGTCCACGAATATACCACACAAACCAAACGGACTCCCTTTTTAATTTCTTTCTTTCTTTCTGCTGGGCCGAGACCAAACGCAAGCCCACCAGGCTTTAAGCCCAAACGCACACCTTTTGTTATTTTGTTTTGGTTTTCTACTAGCCGCGACACTCCAAACGCACCCTAGTATTTTACGATTCCTACACATAATGAACCAATTTTATTTCACATTATGATTTACCTAGTGCCCAAGAACCACACGAGACATAAACATTACTCACTCACTCTCGTTCACTATACTAGAAACGGCCAAAGCAAAACCTTAAACACTCCCATGGAGATAACTACAAACGTGTCATAAACTTTCTTCCATGCCTCCCTCCTCCCCTATAGCGAGTGAATGAATAGGGAAGTGTCAGGAATGTATCTCACAAGATCTTGGCATGTATTCACACGATTGGTCACAAGGAGAGGTGATACTATTCGCCTAACATGCTATACCTTCGTTCTCGTGATCTAGCAAATCTCTACGTACCTTAAACACGCTATATAATTATCACATGCAAGCACAAAAAGATATCTACACATATACTTACAAAAAACTCATCAAAGGCAATAAAGGAAGCAGTATGGAGGGATGAACGGATTGCTAGGAGAACCACATCTCACAACGAACCTAGGAAGCAAGGATTGGAGCTATTTGAACCTTGGAGGAACGTGAAGTGAACCACGGAGCTTTTGAACCACCCAACGAACCATACGTCTTGTTTTACTCCACCTTTTGAGGTGAGGTGAGACTCCAAATCGTTATTTTCATATACGTATTTCTCGTTTTGCACGAACACTTTACACTAATAAAACGTAAAACTTAAACGCAACACATATATATTATCTATCGTATTACATATTTACTAAGTCATTAATGAGACCCTATAAGTATTTCAAGCCCATATTAACATATACCTACTAAATATTACACGTTCCTAAGTAGTATGGACCTATACGTTTTCACTTTAAAAAGACTTAGATAAATTTGATACTAAAATTGCTAACGAAAGAAAATAGTGTATACCGTTTACTTTGATCGTGTAACTTGAAATATTAATACACGACCACCCCATATTTTTACATAAACTATTAGACTAGCTTGTAAAGAAACGGGAATGATAAATACTTGGAGCTAATAACTTCGTTTAATCACCTAACGAGACTAAAAGTAAATCGCTATTAGAACTAGTTTTCAGAAACTTAAAAACCTTACGTGGGCCAGAAAGCCCAAAAAGCTTGTTTCAGCTTATTACGATAAGCTGAGCATATAAGCTGTTTGAAATATTTTTGTAACTTAAAATGATGGATTTATATAAACCTAGTGTTCCCCCAAACCCCTTGGATCGTAAAACCTTAACGGGCCCTTAATATTGGATCGTTAAGCCCAATTAATGAAATAAGAGGAGAATAAGCTAATAAGCTGTGAAAATAACCTATTTGAGACCTTAAGAGCTTATTGAAATAATAAAAATGTTAAGTTTTAAATTTGGAAATGTTTGGAACATTTTTGCAAATGTTCGAAGGTTAGGGACTAGAATTGTCAAAATTGTAAACTTAAGGTGAAAAGTATAAAATTGTTTTTCTAAGGGTATAAACAGTAAATATTGAAATTTAGGGATAATGAATGTAAATATTTGATATTTGGACTAAAAATGTAAATATATATAATTTTTGGACTAACGGCGTAAATGTTTTTCCGTTAAGGGTAAAAAGTGTAAAATTGAGAAACATGAAGGATTGAATAGTAATATTGATTTTAAATAATACTTTTATTATATATATATATATATATATATATATATATATATATATATATATATATATATATATATATATATTTGAATATATATTAAATCGATAAATAATAAATGTAACTTATTACGTATATATATATATATATATATATATATATATATATATATATATATATATATATATATATAATACGAATAAAATGTATATAACGAATAACTAAATTTAGACGAATAAAACAATACTTAACCATTATCTATTTTTATACGACGTAACACATCGCATATGCACTTATGGATTATTCGTAATAAATAATAAACGTTCGCTATAAAACAAGACTTAAAAACTGAAACGTGCCATATCTTATAGGTTGTGTGTGAAGCCGTTGCCTTGCATCGTTGAGATTACAATTGTTCTACTATCCTACTAAGGTGAGTTCATTGCCCACATTTAACTTATTTTGTGGGGGGAATACATGCTCAAAAACCGAACACAAGTCTTTTCCTGATCTTATTATTGCTTAAGTAGCTATTGCCAAAAGTCTCTCGATCATGAACCTTAATCACTTGACAGGTGAACGTAAATAATTGTGAATAGATCTATTAGGAATTGACAATCCCCATTTGGTTGCTAAAGAAAAGTCACCAAATGCACGTTATTTGAATATAATAGGTTACTGGCAAATACCTATCTTGGGGGCTATATATTTTACATCATTATTACAGAAAATATTGATGCCTGTTGAATCGTTGAGTGTCATGAGCTTAATGTGTAACACCCCCATTTTTAAAGTTTGTCGCAGCGGAAAATTAATTTGGGTGTTACAGTGAGGATCGAGGTTTTAACAAATAAAACGGTTTGAAAGAAACATCTTGAAAATCATTTGTCATTTAAATAATAATTTTGATAAAAAATGAACCATTTGATTTAAAATCTTATGAAAAGATATAAAGGCTTGTAAAAATGACAAATTTGATTTTTACACCATTTTAATTTATCAGAGTAATAAATGCCCACTCCGTGTCATGTCCTGCTCCGTTAAATTACCTGAGATACACATGCTTAAAAGTGTCAATACAAAGGTTGGTGAGTTCATAGAGTTTTAGAAAAAACCCTTTATTTTGTTAGATTTCAGGAATATTTGGTATTATTAAAATACAAACAGAAATGAAATAATTATCGAATATATTCACAAATAAATCATATAAATATTCAATCACATTCAATAAATCATCAAAAATCTTAACATGAGCTGGAAACTCATGATACTAATTCGATCAGAGAAATAATTCACATATGGGCGAACCTATACAGCTGTATCTAAATATATATGTTGAATACATATATATACTATTCCTTTATAGATATTGCACTAAGCCTCATGACACGCAAGACGTTAACAAATACCGTAAACGGCGGGTGTTCATCAAATCAATGATGAATTTGCCCTCGTGTAATAGGTGATTTGCCAATTCCTATTTTTACTCAAATATAGTGTATCACGACTAATGCGACTAACCACATGCATAATGGCATTCCGTCAAGCATTAGTGGGATCGGGGGTCAATCCAAAACAGGTTTCGAATCTGTCCACTATATTCGCGCTCACATTACAGTGATTAATGGCTCATGATAGAGGGGCTTTATGGCGATAAGCTAACTTAGGCAATATCAAGGACCTATGGGCTCATTTAGCATAACATCATGAAATCAAGTATCGTATCACAGAGATCAATTTGAAAACAGTATCATTGGAGTATCAGAAATTCAGTTTGAAAATAGTATCGCTTGAGTATCAGAAATTCAGTTTGAAAATATCATCATTTGAGTATCAGAAATTCAATTTGAAAATAGTATCGCTTGAGTATCAGAAATTCAGTTTGAAAATATCATCTTTTGAGTATCAGAAATTCGGTTTGAATATATCACCAGTAACACATTTATATCACATATCACAATAATCGAATTGGGAACAATTTTCACATGAATATCAATATTTCAATCAAATAATTCATCAATATAGATTTTTCACATACCACAATAATCACATTGGGAATATCAATATATTATAAATCACAAATTATATTATTTTAATATCAATTAGGAAATTGATTTGAATCATGTATTTTATTTTATTTCATATACTTATCAAGTTATCAAAGTATATGTAAGCACGTATCTCCCCCAGTGAGTTAAAAACAATTATTGGAAATGGGGCTATGACTCACCTGGATTGATTTGGAAATGATGAAAAGTAAGATAGGATGAGATTTATGGGAACGTCTTTGACACAGAACCTGATAAATATATTTATCAGAGAATATAACCAAATACTATTTGGTAACTACGAACGAATAACGAATAAACATTATTCGTTATGACAAATAGATGATATGAAGTGAAATTATTATTATGTCATGCATGATATGAAAATACTTTATATAAAATATCCATCGTAGTTTTACCTTTTTAAATCGTAAGTAAAAATATTAACCTTTTAAGTATCGTTATATATATAGTTAACTTAAAAATAAATAATATATATATCAAACGTAACAAAATGCATATGACATGAGGGTTGCCGAAAAATAGAAAATAAAATAAGAATGTCAAATAATTAATGTGTAGTCCTTGTCCTTTTTCCAATTTTACACTTTTTATACTAACGAAGTTAGCGTCACATCGTTAGTCCTTTTTATATATATTTACAATTTTAGTCCACTACATGTCCAATATTACAATCTAAGCTTGTAACAATATTATATTATCAATTTTTATCCTTTCTTTCTGTTTCTACATTTTTAGTCCTTAGTTTTCACAGTTTTCATATTTAGTCCCTATACGTGTCGTCGCGTTACATTTTTAGTCCTATTTTTGCAAAAGTGATTATAAAAATTTTATAAAAATTTCCGTGGCTTCTTTTATTACTTTCTAGCTTATTTCAATTGCTTATTCCATAAAAAGCTTATTTATTTAGCTTATGGGCCTTGATTCGAACTAAACTAAGGCCCATTTAAAAATTTAGAGGCGAGGGCATAGAAATTCTTTTGGGCTTGAACTTGGGCTTTCTTTATGATTTTAAAAATATATTTTATAGGCCCAGTGGGCTGTTAAAACGTAAGGTCTTGTTGGGCCTTGATTTAAGCCCACTCGACAACTTTAAAAGTTTTATATAAGTTTTAAATTTTGAAAAATCCGGTTGGTGTCGATTTACTTTGGCTTGACTAGGGTGTCCAAACGTGACTATCTTTACAAGTTATATAAATGAAACTAATAGTTTTCTAGGTGGTCTATTAGGTCGAGTAAAAATATTGGGTACTTGTTATACAAAATTAAAAGTTATACGTAGGTTTTGTGGAGTGTTCGGATCGATTTATTATTTTGAAAAACTATGAATTATATACCAAGTGTTTTAATGAAATTCTATACGTGTGACATGGTTTGAAATGGACTCGTTATATGCATGTAACATGAAAGTAAAGGTGAAACAAGTGTGCTACGTGACTCCTAGGCCAACCAAGATAGAGGCTAGTCACTTTTCGTGTTCTAAAAATAAATAAATACGTGTATATGTATACTAAAACGAAAGACGATGAAACAATATATATATATAATGCATGACATATATTTAACGTAGGAAATGGATTGAGAATGGTTGAAAACTACTTACAAACACCTTAAAGGTGATCAAAGTCGAGAGTGATAGGATAGAGCACAAGATTATCGCGTTACCAATATATAACCCAAACGTTATATATATATTACAACCCGATTTCTTTTCTTGAGTCCAAGCTTATATGCAATCGACTTGTGAGTTTGTAGGAGTAGTTTTTAGAGCTAATGGGAGTATATGAAAGAGTATGGAAATGATATGAAACTAGTGCATGCATGTCGTATATATGTATTATCTTGAAACGAATCGTGTGGTTTGTAAATTTACTCAAGAAACACAAGGATGATGCATGTCAGGGAACTAGTTTCATAAATGAGTTTTATATTGTTGGTGAGAGCACAAAAGAAGGAAAATGTTTGTGGTGAGTCATGTATGCATGTCGACATAACCATATATACATAAACGATTTACAAAATCGTTCATCACTCATATATACTTGATCATATTGAACATTTGAGCATAAAATCATCTTAGAAACATTATTAGGATCATTTAGAATCAAACGGGGATTAAAGTGGTTAAGAAATGAATTAACCACAAATTACTTGGGTCGATTTATTACTAAACGAAATGCCTCTTAAAAACGTATCAAACTTCAACGTGTGAACTTGAGATTCGACACACTAATAGTTGGCTAGGAGCTTAACGAGGATGGGCAAAAATATACTTGGGTCGTGTGCAAAAATTAGAAATAAACGAGACGATTTGAAGCATGTTTAGTCGAGTAATATTATTATTAGAATGAATTTTTGGGTTTTGGGTATGGGCCGGTTGGGCTAAAGGGGATTAAGGGCCCGATTGGTTTTTAGTTAATTTTTAGTAATTAGTTTTTATTAATTAGGTTTAGTTAAATAATTATTTTGTTAATTTTGTCGAGAACTTGTTTTGTCGTTTGACGAATTTGACAGTATCGTAATTGTAACCATTTTAATATACAAAGAAAATTTTAAATTTCCCCGTAAAAATGGTAATTACAATAATGACAAAGATTATTTATTAAATTAACCGAAGTTAATTATGTGAATTTTCGCGAGGTTTTACAGTACCCACATGTCATTCTGAATTTCATCCCGAAATTCAAATTTAATGTGATTACTTGAGTAAGGAATTTTTGAACAGAGGTTGTCGGGAGATTTTTATTTCTAAAACTATGGAAACGGGATTCAGTTAGATTTACTTGTACCCAACAAGATAAGCTAACTGACGTATTTAAGGGTTGTGAATATTTGAAATTAATGGTCATGAATAGTAAAATAACGGCTAGTAATAGTGACCCAACGGTCGGGAATAGTGCCCAACGGTCACCTTCTAACCTATATATACCACTTCAATTTTCCATTCCTTCCATCAACCATTTTCTTCTCATTTTCTACCAAAATGCCGCATCTCATAACCATCTTAGCGATTGTGTACGTCGTTCTTGCTGCTATCTACTTGGCGTACGTTCCGGATGAAGACTTCGGATTCTTGGTTGCCATCTTGATGTTTGTCGTACCCCTGACCATCCTTGCTATTACCGTCGACAAGATCTGGGGGTAAAATCTTAAGCTAGGGTTGTTTTAGATTAAGTTCTTGTTATGTTTTTATTTTCTTGTAACAAATAAGGAATAAACTCATTTTATTTTTAAGAATTTGTTTTAATATTTGGTTTATATTTATTTTTCAGCATAATTAAAGTGATTCATCCTGTGGTGGCTCTTGCTATTGTTTTGTTGGTGGTAGTCTTATTTATCATCGCGGATCAACCTATTGAAGATTCTTTTGTTTGTATTGTAATAATTAGTTTATCATATTGTGCTAATATTGATTTCACACAAAGATCAAACGAAAGATTCATTCACAAAATAAAGCTTTTACAAACAACCTAAAAAGATAAAATATATATACATATATATATATATATATATATATATATATATATATATATATATATATATACATATATACATATATATATACATATATATAAATATACATATATATATATATATATATATATATATATAAACAACCAACACATAGACATATTGATTGAATTAAAAGTACACTTATCTCAATTACAATGCAAGGTCTCAAGGGTTTGGAACCCTTGAAAAACCTGTAAAAGAGGCACCAAAATCGTCTTTAGGGTTTCACCAAAACTTCTCTCCCTTGTAATGAAAAAACTAGAAAACTATATATAGGAAAAACAGTCTGACGGCGTCAAGAGTAACTTCTGACGCCGTCACCTCGCCGCCATATACTTCCTCGGACGGCCTTGATCCACTTATGACGGCCTATGTGACGCCGTCACCACCCACGGTATATTAATTTTGCCACTTTGACGCCGTCACGAGTCCTTCTGACGGCGTCACCACCTTTGGAGTTTAATTCTTCACGTCTGACGCCGTCAAGCTGATGGTCTTGACGCCGTCACCTTGTATTTTCAGCATGGAAATTTGGTACTTAGCAGTGTACCTGATCGTTGTAGTATAGTATAGTGACAAGTATCGGGGGATTGATCGTTCAGCTTAGGAATAGTGTCGCTAGGATTAGAAAACCTAATTAATAGTTCTAGAGGTGAGAGATGATTATTTTTGTATTTTTATATTTTTATGAAAGCAATTAAAATCTCGGGTTTTGAAGGAGTGGGCGGAATTAGTTGCTATTCAACTAACCCAAAGCTAAGATGCAATCAAAATAAAATAATAAAAAATGAAATTAAACTAAATTATACTAAAGTTGTGAGCAGTAATTGGAGAAATTGTGTTTACTTAGACTTCACTACTCCCTAGATATCTTTTACATGTTAATTACTTGTTACACTTGTATGAATGACGGATTGTATTCCTTAATACCATTCGTGGGGTGGCATACATAACTCCCCAACTCTATGAGCTCTTATCTCCTCCTACACCATGACCCAGCACAACTATAGGGATTGTAAACAGTGGCTCATGCATTAAATACAACCAATAAAGGCCTAGTACGCCTCGGTTCATGTTTCTTAAGACGTTCAAGCATGTTACCATTTGGAGATCTGCCAGTTTTCTTAAGCCTAACATATAAATCATTCATTCAAAACAAGAACAGACAAGTAATCAACACATAATCAACATCTAGGTTTCATTAGATCTAAGCAAACACAAGAGAGATCTAGCCTAGCATAATGGAATTGAGACTTTGAAAACTATATTTGATTGAAATGATCAATTATACATGTATATATATATATATATATATATATATATATATATTTATATAGTGCATGGGTGGTTGAAAATTTTGGCTGATGAGGAAATCATATTTTGTATGATCATGGCTCTTGAGTTTGTAATTGTTCGAGTATTCTTTGGTTTTCATAGAATGTAGTCAATTCTTTTTACAGATGATTGGTATATGTATTTATCTAATCTACTCTATCATAATATTGGCAAACTATATTCTCTTTACATTTTTTTCCGTTAAACTTAGGTATGTACTTATTACTGCCCGTGTTAAACACGGGTATGAGCTAGATATTTATATAATACACTTTAGCTATTACCCTCTCTTATATATCTCTCTCTTCGTTCTTTGACTTTTAGCTCCAATAAATTAATTCAAAAAAAAAAAAAAAAAAAAAAAAAAAAAAAAAAAAAAAAAAATCCCCACATGGAAGCTAGATTATATTTCTCATTCTCAGGAAATTGGAACAAAATCCAAAAATATACGGGTGCGCGCGCACATTGTTTTTGGAGTGCGCCTAGGTTCAATTTCGGAAAAGCTAAAAAATTTGTTCTGAATTGTAAAGTGGGTTATGTATTTTGCTTGATAGGTACTAGTAATTAGTTATAAATGACAACAAACAATAAAAAAATAATAATAAAATAAAAATAATAAAATAAAAGACATCCAACATGAAAGCAATCGTCATACTCCTAAATATATATAATATATATATATATATATATATATAAACAAGTACAATAACGAGCTTGCAAGAAGCACATGATTGTCTTAAAAGTCGTTGACTTGTTTATTTAAAGTCTCTTTGCCCATTTTTTGGAAGATAATGGAGTCGAGATAATAATGACTACCATTGACCAATGACAAATCCCATAATTTGTATTTAAAGTTTGTTTGAAATCTTTGTTGGTTTATAACCAAGGTTATAAAAGGCGTGAGGCATGGCGTGATGGCATGACCACACCTCAAGCTTTACGCGTCATGGCGGAGCATTTTCATTTCTTAAGGCGTCACTAAAGCGGTAAAAAAATTATTTATAGATTTATGTATTTATAATTTTAGATCATATTACTCATACTATATTAGACATTTAAACTTTAGTTACTGTATAATTACCAGCCCCATATACCAAATACCAAATACTAGATCAAAATAGTTAAAAAAATAAAAATAAAAATAAAATAAAAAATAAACTGTTTCAAAAAGTGGCGTCACGCCTTACCAAAAGGCGAGCCTATTCTCGCCTTATTGCACGCCTTTTTGCTTCACTCCTAGATCAGCCGCCAAGGTCCATTTAGAACACTGTTTATAACAACTAATGCACATGCTGTTTTCCTACACGTGCAATATCCGTCTAAACAGTTTCGGTGTAAACTTTCGATTAAACTTTCGTATCAGGTTAAAAACCTCAAGAGAACACAAATGAGATGTTCTGCTTTTCGATCAAAAAATTGATATCTAAATTGCTTTCTATGAGTGAAAACCATCATTTTAGAATAACTATCGTATGAGGATCATTCGTGCAAGGAAAAAAAAAAAAAAAGATCATGGATTGCGGTAGGGATTTAGGATAAATCACATGGACGAACGGTGTAATTTAATCTAAATTATATTATGAAATGGGTCAATTACAAAAACGAGGAAATTAGCACCCGCGCGTAGCGACGAGTCTTTTTCCTTACGTTGTGGCAAATAAATGTTAGTTGTACTATTAGAGATTCTAATATTATGATTAACACGTGGCAAAAGTTATGCATCAATAAAAAAGAATTATTAGATAGTATAACTTACACTTTCATAGAAGTGTACATTTTTTGCCCTTGTGGTTTAACAAATTTAGATAGTAAAAACTTTAAAGTAGTTTTCGCATGTTGTTACATAGTTCAAGGTGTTTATTCTAAAAAAAGTTTACTAACTTTTTGAGGTGCTGGTCTCTATTGGGCTTTAATTTATTAATTTTTATTCTCGAGTGACACGAAATGGCAGCGCTTCATGCGTTTTACCTAAAAATAAAATCCATCAATCGGGTAAAACCCGTTATTTCCAACATAAGATCCGATAGAAAGTAAAAGCTCCGAATTTTATATTTTTTTTATCCATCTGCACTGAAATACTACTTGTTTACCGTCTCTTCGCCCGATATGAGGCTCCATAATATATAGAAGGCTATGAAAACAAACAATCCAAAAAATTAAAAAAAAAAAATACAAAAATAAAAAAATAAAAAAGAAACTAAACATGCAAGCAATCGTCATACTCCAAAAAAAAAAAAAAAAAAAAAAAAAAAAACTCACATCGGAGCTTCAAATGTCAACCTTTCAAATTAAAGTAAACAACTAAACTTTAAAAAAAATAAATAACATGACATAACATGACCTCAATAACATATCAAAAAAACGTTATTTTAAAATTAATTTCTTTCAATTCTCAACAAATACTCATAAAACACTAAGGGCATGTTTGGTTGGGGGAAATGAGCCCAAAGAAATGAAAATGAATTCATTTCCCTTGTTTGGTACAAAGTGAAATAAAAAAAACGGAGATTTACAATTCTTTGGATGTTTTGTTTACACACAATCACGTGGAAATGAATTCCTTTACGTTTCAAGTGGAAACCAATTCTCGGGTGTAAAGTACATCACGTGATATAGAAAATTCACAAAACACATTTATTTCAAACCCATCATGTAATAATGTATTAGGACAAGATTTTTTTATTTTTTATTTTGTGATGGATCATATTTCATAACACACATTTATTGCAACTGATTGATAGGATAATAATAATAATAATAATAATAATAATAATAATAATAATAATAATAAATAATAAAATAATAATAATAATGAAATAATAAATAATAAAATAATAAAAATATAATAATAATAATAATAATAATAATAATAATAATAATAATAGTAATAATAATAAAATAATAATAATAATAATAAAATAATAATAATAATAATAAAATACTAATAATGATAAATAATAATAATAATAATAATAATAATAATAATAATAATAATAATACTGATTTCAGTAAATTCTCTGTTGCTACCAAACACTGGAATTATTATTCAATTTCCCTGAAATTCATTTCTGTGAATTACATTTCTGAGCTTCATTTCATTTCTCTGAATTTCACGCTACCAAACGTGCCCTAACGTAGTGTTTGGTATGTCGTAATCAAAGAGGGAATGAAATGAATTATTATAATGGAATGAGAAAGTGTTGTTTGTTTATATTTATGTAATGTAATAATTAATTACAAGGAATGACTTATTACACCAAAATAATTCCTTAGGGGGCCCTACTTTTTTTTCATTACATCCCGTAATGGAATCAAAATTACATAAAACTCCACCATTAAACTAACCATATTAATAAATTTTTCATCAATAATGGTCATTTTAGTCTTTTTATTATGATTTCATTACGTCTTATCAAACAAACCAAACATGATAAATAATGGTAATGACTCATTACATTACACCACTTATTCCATTACATCGATCATTCCATTCATTTAACATTTGATTTCGTCCTACCAAACGAACACTAAAATCCCAACAAACAGCTCACTTATTTTTCGGTAAAATTCTAAAACGTAATTTCTTTAAACAACCTGAAATCTACAAATAAAAGATTCACAGCTCCGCCAGTCGCAAAAACCAAACGAAACCACTATGCATCAAGTGAAGAAAAACATCAATATACAAAAACTGGAAATCTAAAATCTTGAGAAATCCCATTTTGGCTAAAAAAAAATGGCTCCACTAGCACCGGCTAATGAACAGCAACCCCCATTTCGCCTCACCTCACATGTTTCAGGAATACGATTTTTTAGACACTTTAATTATCGTAAATGTATATCTATAATGTGCATTCTATATGTGGTCAACAACCAACAAGAATTTTGTAACCATATTATATTATGTATAAAAAGAAAATGTGTTTAAAACTTAAAAACTTCAAAAATGAATAATGATATTTGACAAAAATATTTTTATTTATAAAAGACAACACGATCTATTAAATATTTAATTATAATTTAAACATTAACTTTCTTCGTATCTAGTGTCTCACTTATTCCATATTTTTATATACATAAAAAATTACACATACAAATTGACATTATCATACATCGTCGTTAGTATACGCGAGTAACCGTCTAGTTGGATTAGAGCTTCACTCGTTGGTTGATCATTATTTAATTTTGTTGGCTTCAGAAGAAATATATAGTTACAATTGTTTCAACTTTCAACTCAACAAAAGTTAAGTAAACAACGACCAACGTAATGAAATCGCTTTCAACCCTTTCTTTACCCATCTACAAACGTGTAACTAGTGAGTTTTGAAGCTCAAAAATTTCGTGAGTAGGTTACGTGTGTTACAACTTGATCATTTAATGGTACCTTATCATTACGGTATATTTTTAGTTAATGCTCTAACTTTTAGTTTGTATATTTTTAGTGGTACTTTATCACCACTCGGCCATTATGTGCACGCAATTGGCGGTGTTATTCGTACACTCCATCGTATTATTTGCACCTCTAACGTGATTAATATTTTAGTTTTGTGCTTTTGTATTTTGTATTTTCTTTTATTTTTTTGAAAATAATACGGTTGTCTAATCAAATACGGTTGGTACTTTATCCCCACTTAATTGGCCATTATGTGCACGCCATTGGCGGTGTTTACACTCAATCGCATTATTTGCACCCTTACGTGATAAATACTTTAGTTTTGTAGTTTTGTATTTTGCATATATAATTTTTTTTTAAATAATATGGTTGTCTAATTAAATACAATTAGTACTTTATCACCACTTGGAGCCATTGGCGGTGTTATTCGTACACTCCATCGTATTATTTGCACCCCTGACGACGTGATAAATGATTTAGTTATGTAATTTTGTATTTTGTTTATTTATATATTTTATATTATTTTTTTGAAAATAATACGATTGGTTAGTATACATGGGGCTACGGGCATTTACACTCATACTTTCTCTCTATATAAATGAACAAGCAAAGATAGAAATAAGTAGTAAAAGAGAAGAACCACCATGCATTCTACGATGATGTGTTCTTCACGTCACTTGGTGATATTGTTGCTGTTTTTATGTAATGTTAGTAGTTTGTATAGTAATGGATGCTATACGTCCATCATCAGCTTTGGTGACTCACTTGCTGATACAGGTAACTTAAAACAACTTGCTTCCATTTCTGGTCGAGATATTCCGTTTTTTCATCCGCCCTATGGAGAATCCTTGCCTGATAAATCCACTGGTCGATTATCCAATGGCCGCCTTATTATCGATTTCTTAGGTAAGTTATTTGATCTAGATTGGTCACTGTATATAATATTGTAGTATACATTAGTGAGTTTTGATGTAATAGAGTAGAATGTTTAGTTTTTAAATTAGATACGTCGATAATTGATAACGCTGACCGGCTTGTACCTACGACAATATGCAAGACAGTGTCCTGACTTAGTAGGGAAACATGGCCATGTTTAAGATGTCCTCAAATCTGGAACCAACCAAGTTATGTGCCAGAAGGCTAGTTAATGTAGCCTACTTAGTCTCGGGTGATATTTTCGAGGATCTGATCCCCAATATTGCAAACATTACTTGATATCTTCAACTCATTATACAACCTAATCTTTCAATGTTAAAAAGCCTTTTATCTAAATCTCAACCTATTTCAACACACACATACCTTTTATCGAAAAAGCCTATGCTAAGTTGCCACTGTTTTTTTTATTTTACAGTCAGATTGTGGTGATGAGCTTGAAATTAGATACTACCTCCGTCCCATATTAAATGTCCATTTTGAATTTTCAAAGTCTTGTTTTATCAACTTTGACCATAAATATTTTTATATATGATATATAATACATGATGCAAAATATAAGAATGAATTAGGTTTTAAATGTACTTTTCATTGACATAATTTTTATCAAGTATCATATAATACAAACAAAAATATTTAAGGTCAAAGTTAAAGAAAAAAGACTCAAAAAGTCAAAACTGGACATTTCAAATATCACTGTTCTGGCTTCTAAATGTATAGGAAACTGTTGACGAGATGTGTGACATTTACATATCATTTCGTTAATGTGACACATAAATTTGGTTCAGCCTTTTGGCACTACAATAGTGGTCAAGGCTTGTGGCGGGGACATGTCCTCGCCAAAAGGCTATCTTAATTAACTTAATCACCTATTAGGTGACCTTTTTTCGTTAATCAAGTAGACTTTTGGCGGTGACATGTTCCCGCCAAAAGTAGGTGCCACGCTGGACAAAGTTTGACCAGAGAAATGGCTGCGGGTCCCACATGTCCCCGCAAAAAGCTGAAATCATCCCCGCCAAAAGTTTCAGCGACTAGGTATTTTCGGGAACCTTTTGGCGGGGACATGTCCCCGCCAAAAGGTCCAAAACGTCCCCTCCAAAGTGGTCTTTGTTGTAGTGAGATCAGCAAAATTTAGACGAGTACATGTGTAAATTTTAAAGCTAAGTGTGCAAAGCAAACCACTATCTGTTTTTCAGAATCAAATTTGATTCTAGTAAACAAAGATTAACTAGACTGTGTTTTAGTTTTATTAAACAATGCATTAGTTAAGGAGTAGGTATTTCTCGTAAAAGACTTCACCTTTATCTTGGTTTTTGTAGCTGAGAGTCTGGGATTGCCATTTGTACCACCATATTTGCATGACATAGAGACTGACAATGCTGTGGCCTTTAGACAAGGAGTAAACTATGCTGTGGCAGGTGCAACAGCATTGAATTCACAAATTCTTGAAGCAAGCGGTATTGTGAATCCTGCGACAAATGCTTCTTTGGAAGTTCAGTTGGAATGGTTTAAACAATCATTGCCTTCTATTTGTTGCAATGTTTCAGGTAACTACGTGTTCGCATATGCTTCCACAAGAATACAATTGCAGTTATACGAGTTTCATTCATAATTATGATGCTAACAGTATTTAGTGAGTCTCGGTTCTATTGTGGGCAGATTGTAGAAAGTTTATTCGAAGTTCTTTGATCCTAATGGGAGAGATTGGAGGAAATGATTTCAATTACCCAATATTATTACAAGGAAAAAAAGTTGATGAGTTAGAATCATTAGTTCCTCCTGTTATTGATACCATCATCTCAGCAGTCAATGTAAGAAGCTACTCAAACCATAAACAATCGTTTTAAACATCAAGTGTAAACTATCACTACCAAAATCTATATCATACATATTCTTTAGAATTGCATCAATCATCGCAAAAAGATGTCTCTTTCAGGACATCTTACTTAAGCTTCACTATTTTATGTACAGGTGTTGATTGCAAAGGGGGCTCAGACACTAGTTGTTCCAGGAAACTTTCCAATTGGATGCTTACCATCATTTTTGACAGTATATAATTCTGAGAATGAAGTGTATGATCCCAAAACTGGTTGCCTTGTTCGGTTAAATGAGTTTGCTGAACATTACAATGAACTCCTGCTAACTAAACTAAACCGAATTCGAGAGCTTCATCCTAATGTCAACGTCATCTATGCGGACTACTACAATGCTGCCCTGCAGATCTACAGATCTCCTAATAAATTTGGTAGGTACCATGTTAAAATGTTATAATATGATTTATTATGCTCAACTACTTTCTGATAAAGGGTCTTTTTTACAGTTGGCAATCTCAACTCATTTACCTAAAAAAAATCCATATCTTTGACGGTTTTAATGAGTCATGCTAAAAATTTAACTGAAACGGGAACATGCTAAATGGGTCGAAACGGTCATTTGGGTTGAAAGTCATCTAAATTTATTAGGTTCGAACATGAAACCTCTAGTAAGGACATCAAGACTCTTGACCACTAGGCCACCTTGGTGGCTGTTAACACTTAAAAGTGACCCTTTTGACCCTTAATCAAATATGTAGTTTCATGTATACATAATCAGTTCATGTTCCCATTGGACTGAATTCACATTTTGCAGGATTTACAAATGGGGCTCTAAAGGTGTGTTGTGGTGGAGGAGGGCCATATAATTTCAACTTATTGGCGCAGTGTGGACTTCCATCCACAACTGTGTGTGATCAACCAGATACATATGTTAGCTGGGATGGAATACATTTCACGGAAGCGGCTTACAAAATAATTTCCAAGAATTTATATAACGGGCCATATACTACACCCCAGTTTAATTCTTTGTGTCCTACATCAACATAAAAATTGGACGGCGGTTTATCAAGTTCTCTTTAAGCAAACACAATCTTTAGTATGTACAATAGGCTGCCGAACAGGAGGTTAAAATATAGCTCACATATTTGATCAATAGTTGAGATTTATATCAACCAAATAATTGTTGTGATGTTGTAATTTTAGTGGGCACAATACGTCTGTAGTGTATATGTTCGAAAATAAATTATAAGCTCAAATGCAAGTTTTATTAATTATCTTCACATGAGACTGGGATATTACTATTCTATTGCCCACGGGCCACGGTGCATTATATATAAAGTCATATTATCCGTCGGATCAATGTAACATTTAATCATGACCATTCAAATTCATGAATTATCCATAATAGCAATATAGAGAGAAAAGTGGTAAATTCAAAACAAATGTTACGATATTATTTTCACAATTACCGTTCCACACTATTAGTCAAAACCAAACGCTATCTTATCTTTATAAATTCAAAACTTTAAAACAAATATTTTGACGCAAAAAATGTGACCATGCATGAGCTTTATAAATAGACATCACATACCGATTTCATAAACTATTCACAACTCATATCATAACAAATTGCAAGACCTTTCACTCGACCAAAATAGAGCTATATATGAAGCAAATGCCTTCTTTTTCATCCATTATAGATCAAAGTAATAATTTAACATAGTAACATTTAATTTTTTTCATTTATACACATGAACAAATCCAACAATGTGTCAACAATTGTAGCAACAAAAAATGAATTCGGCATTGCGAAATTGAATATCAACGAAGGAATCAAGGTCTCACGCCAAACTTTTTTTTTTTTTTTTTTTCTTTTTTCCTTTTTTTTTTTGTCAATACCTAATGTTTTCTTCTTCCTTTGAACGGCTTGTCGGGTACGTTAGTGTCGATCTTCATTATCAGGAGGTAACACACATTTCTACATTTTTTCAGTTTCCTTTATGATATTCATATATATGTATGATGGCGTAATGTTGTTTTCAGTCCTTAAACAATAGCACGACGACAACGTGAAATTTGATACCTAGCCATTGGTTGATGAGGGGATTCACGAATCTAAGAAAAGGAAAAGGGAACCAAATTTGGCGACATGGAAATGGAATGAAGTTATTGAAATGTTCATACGATGAGAGCATTTTTGTAAAAATGGTCCAGAACTCACAAACAACTTCTTAAACACCCGGCCAACCTCCCTTTGGTGCTATTTTTATTAATAACAATTCAAGATGACAAGTCCTCAACTGAGTGCTTGCCTACAAATACAATAGAAAAAGGATTGATCTCTAATAGGTAGACACCAATCTAACCTCACAACAAGATCACTCAAAACACTCAGAAAACTCTCAAAGAACAAATGAGAGCAACACAATACAATAGTATCAAACCAGACTAAAGATATCAAAGATTATACATATATCTTAAATCCCTAATGGAACTACGTCGTATTGCTCCTCTTAGTTTCCCGCCAAAAAATGCCAAGGCCCAGTCCAGAAAAACGGTGGCCTGTTAGCTCTCTTTTAAGGTGGCCCATATCAGTTGGTGCATGTTAAGGAAGCATACATCACGTGCATTCTTACCAAACACTTTTAACATATGGCCAAAAGTCCGAGTGCAGTACAACACGCACGTGCATTCTTACCAAACTATGTTAACATATGGACAACATTCGATTTGTAGTACAATATGCACGTGAACTATGTACTCTCACTGCTATTAGAAGCTTCTCCAGGATCATAAAATAACCTGCTCAAAAAGAAAAGCAACATAAAAACCAGAAAAAAAAATTAAAAAAAAAATGATTTAGATATATATATTTGGTGGCATTTAGATCTGTTGGTGACAAAGGTATTCCCTTGGTTTACTTATCAGTGTTTGAGGTCTTTGTTATATGATTTACATGTCTTTTGATTCTTTTTTGCATGTGTATGTTGATGATAATGGTGTTCAGTGTGCGTGTACAAAAGATCTGAAAACGTTATACAAAGGTGTCTGCAAATCGGTATGGCCGTTTTCCTTACCTTGGTTTTACTTATTATGATCATGTGCTTGGTCTAATTTTGCAAAATTGTTCCAGTTACATCCGTGTTGCACTTGCATGTGCATTATCCAGTACTTTATGTTTATAGTTGCTTTGAATGATTGCATGCAATTTATTGATCTATCTTTCTCATACTGCCCTTTAATATGCTTCGCCATACTATCATCTGACTTTGGTTTTACCCTTCATTGATTATCATATTACCTATTTGCTTTTGCTTTTAAATCGTTGCTATTCGTGGTTGACTTTATTATATATCTACCCATATACAATATTGCCGTAACTGTATGGTCGGATGCTTTTTAGGCTTGGCGCTAATTTTCATTAGTATACTTGCTTTCATCCTGAACATTATTAGATTTGTCTTATAATTTTTTAGGCTCTTTAGAAACTGATATCATCGTTTGTTAGTTTCGATTTGTTGTTATGGTAACCGCATAGTTGTATTTGGGCTTATTTTCATTCCTGTAGCTGTAGAACATGATGCACTCAGTATGAGTTTGATATAGATATGCACACCATTATTTCTATTAGATTTGTGTTACAGTTCTTTTGATCTTGCATATTATTAGATTTGTGTATCCGCATACATATATTCAGCCGTCTCATTCAAATATGCATATCATTATTTGGTACAGGAAAATGGACAAGGATTCTAGCATTGTTGCATTGCAAAAAACTACAGCCAAAGAACTTATAGCAGAGAATGAAGATATTACTCTCTCAATGCTAAAGTCATCAGACATAGACAAAAGTGTAAGAGTTAAAGTGTATCGCAAATGGACAATAACAAACAAGCATGGGAAACCGGTTATCTTTTGCTGCATGCTAATTGATCGACAGGTATACTCGCCAACTGTATTATAACTACATTTCATCATATTTTCATAAACCACTTAAAAAAAATAATAATATCCTCTTTCTAAATTTATGTTTACTTTGCAGGGAGAAGCTATACAAGCAACCATAAACATCCGTGAAAAACCTAAATTCGATGCCATTCTACAAATCAACCAAACTTACAAAATAACAGGTTTCGGATTCCAGCCAGCAAAAACATGGATGCAGGTATTGCCACACTCGGTCTCATTAGTTTTTGGGAATAACACAAATATTCAGCAAATAGCAGATGCGGGGTTCCCAAACCATTATTTCAGATTTACTCAATATAAAGACCTCTATTCAAAGATAGATGAAAAAGAAGGTCTCCTCACAGGTACATTACCTACATATACTTATAACACCTATTCCGCAATGATATTCTAAAATACATTTCCAACTTACAGATTATATTGGCTGTATTCAATATATAACTGATGTACAACAACTGATTAAACCTACAACTGAAGTAGTGGAATGGAGAGACATCGGTATACAAAATCTAGAGTAAGTGACATGCATTTTTTTTTTACGTTTTGCTTTCTATATTCACAAACACTTATGGCTAATTTTGAACGACAGTGGCCTTACTGTGCGATTTACTTTGTGGGGTGAGAAAGCACATGGTTTCAACATGGCAGAATATGAAGCCACTGAAAAACCGGCAGTTATAGCCGTCACTTCGTGCTTAGTGAAAAACTATGGCGGTATGTTTATAAACTCATGCATACTATATAACTAAATGAAATCATAGGCTAACCTTATGTTGAAATGAAATAGGCCTTCAACTTTCCGGTACTGCAGCAACAAAATGCTATTTGAATCCAGACATACCAGAAACCGCTGAAATCAGTAGTGTGTAAGTATTTACTAAAATGCAGTATTAAAATAGAAAGAGTCATCTGACAAAAAATATTTCTTACAGGTATAACGAATTACTAGGACCACCAGTGATAGTAAATGTGCAACGACTGCGATCTGCAGATGAAGAACAAGAGAAACAAAGAAATAGGGTCACTCTTGGCGAACTTTTGAAAGAAAATCCAAAAAACCAAAAGGTATTAAAAAAAATCACCAGATAAGCAATTCTAAAAAAATATTCACTTCATTATACTTTTACAATCACAGGGTGTCCGGTTTACTGTCACTGCTACCATCGACAAGGTCGATACCAACAGACCTTGGTACTTTAAAAAATGCCTCACATGTAAACAAAAAATATCGGAGACATTCCAACATGCACAGTGCAAGGAATCAGTTTCTGAAACCAATCCTAACTGCAGGTTAATAAAGCACTCACACATTTCTATTTTCTACGCCTATATGATCACTGCTAAACAGCTTAGACATTTTTTTTTGCCAGTTACTGCTTCAGGCTACTCCTATCCGACCATACTGGAAGTGCATATTTAACATGTTTTAGCAACGAAGCAAACTCATTGGTCACGGATTGCAACAGCGTCATTCAAAGTTTAGAAGACAAAGACCCTCGCCGCTATCCATCGGAGATACGTGCATTAGAAGGACAAAAAAGGATCTTCCAACTACATTTCGCTCCTGAAAGCACGAAAGAAAAACGAGTCTTCTTTTTAGACACTGCTTGGAATGACACACCGTTACTGACAACCGGCCCGCCATCTGATATTCAAGCTGCTGCAGACATTCTACCAAATGAGCCCAAACAAGAAACGACAATACAGACGCCCAGAGGACAATCTGCAGTTGAAAAAAAAGAAGACATTCTACCAACGTCTTCACCAATGACCCCTACACCAAAATCGGTTATCAAAACATCAGAAGAAAGCCGGCAAGTTACCGTGACACACGAGAAGTTAGAAACCATGGCAGATTCTCCGGAAAACACCACTGCATCAATACCGGTAGCAGATCAATCTAAGGAACAAAAAAATCTGGCAACACCACCGGAGGAGAACACAAGCATATCAGATGCATCGAAAGGCAGGTACGGCCCAAGAAAGACTTCAGCGCGTAAGATGCTTTTTTCAGAGCAGAAAGATGCAGCTGTAACTTCAAAAAGATCAAAAACAGACAAATGATAAAATCCAATGACGGTTGCATCATCAAAAAAACATCAGCAGTCTACCACTGCACATTATCTAAAGACAACTTTACTACCTTTTGTGTAAACTATTTTATGAAACTGCACGTTGTCTTTAACAACATCTACCTGTGTTCAGTTGCCTTAGGTGTAATCCTCTTGGCAGACGTTCTTAGCTTTTGACTATGGCATACAATGCCATCTGTGTATAATATAATGTCTATCCTAGCAGTCCCTGTATTTCAATGTATGTGCCATGCGTTATACAGGTCTGCTAAGAAACCTCGAAAAAAATGCGACGTGTGTTATCAAATCATCTAAATACACAAAAATTTGCTGACACTCTTAAATGAAAAATGTCTACCCCTGCACTATAAAAAACCTTCAATACACATTATACCAATCTTTCTAAAAAACAGCATACAACAGATTTCACATGCATTTAAAGTGCCAGTTTTTTTTTTCAGATTTTCCGCAAGCAGGTGATCAAGTATAACCAACAGTTCCATACATACGCTGCTACATATTAATAAAAAAAAATATCTACCTCAACTAAACTAGAACAGTTGACCATTAAGTTAACTGACCAGGAACAGTGTACCATTACTTCTACTTCCAATGCATTGCACAGATACATCACCTAAAATTGTACTAACAAAACTACCACCTACATACAAAAAATATCTATATACACTTACTACTAACAAAAGTACCAGCATTTAAAAAAATATTGTACGAGGAAACAATCTTACCATACCAGTGAACATACAAAATTTAACAAAGTCACTACTTATAAAAAAAAACCTTATAACCTCTCATGGTCTAACAATATTACAAAAAATAGTTATGGTTTGCATCAAGACCAAATGAGAATCCACCTAAAATCTTATGGTTATTGCTTCATAAAACAAAATTGTAATAAGACAACTTAATAAGCATTCTTTTTATAAATAACACCTTTAAAGGTGAATTCGTACAAAAACGCCAACCATATACAATGGCCGCACCAAAATTGCCTAGAGGCTTACATTATATCGCATATTCTAGATACCTAAAACATGACAACTACTAACACTAACCATCTTTATAAACCACAGGATAGACCCATTGACAAACAGAGGGACACCAGAATATACCACAAAAGCACCATATGCATTCACCCAAGCCAGAACAAATGAAACTTTTTCTCTTCCCTTCCTTCACGAGCCAGATCCATCACCCCAATCAACGCTGCAACGACCTTCTTATCCCTGTCCAATGTCTCTTTCATGAACTCTAAGGCCGTATCACCCTCATCATGAAAATGACAAAAACCCTCTTCTTCTTCAATCAGTTTTTCAAGACCTTTAATCTTCTCAACAAGATCGTCCCGCATTTTCCCAAGCAGCATGATCAAACCCTCATTTTTAGTGTGTTCTTGGCTAAATAGGAGGCGCAAGATATCCTCAAAATTATTAGAATCCGCAGCTTTCTTATGCTCTTCAAACTTAGGATTCTGACCCATGCCGTACGGTGTAGATGCCGTGGCCATTTTGATTGCAATTTATTAGACTTAGGGTTTCAAATTGAAAGAAGAAAAGGACTGTGAAAATGAGATAGCGAGATAGGCTTATTTAGTGTTCAAAAAAACAATACACGGATTTATATTATGACAAAATCAAGGCACTTTTTTTTGAAACACAAAAAAAATTAAAAACAATTATACAATGTAAGAACAATGGTAAAATGTAACAATAAAAATTACTACACCTTTAAAAAAAATCAAGAAACGGTACTTTACAACTTTAACAATTAAAACAAAATAAAATAATCTTTTACTATGACAAATCGTTTAAAATCAATTTCTTTGCTAAACAACATACCAAAACCCAAAACGTTTAGAAGTCCCAACAGAGCAAAACAAACCCGAGACAAAAAACCACGCCAGGCCGCAGCGCGGCCGACCGCCGCCTTACTTGTTGATATCAAAACTAATAAGAGAAAGTAAGATTGCAACTGTGTGAAGAATGTGTGAATTATAAAACGTAGCAAACCCTAGATCAGGAAGAGAGATTATATACCGCTGCATCTTTCACTTTGGTCCTCATACTTTCCAACATTAGCTAATACCAGTTGAAACATAAAACAACTTTAGAATGTCCAGCTTTAGCCCTTCTACTTGTGTTGACCATAAGTTTGACCAAGCTTGCTAACACCCCCTCAAACTGAACCAGGGCAACACACCTGCACATCACTTAGAAAACATATCACTCAAACTCAATTGACCACCAACTTTTTATGTTGAGCAGTCCCAAGAGCTTTAGTTAGAATATCAGCAGTTTGATCTATAGATGAAACTTTCTCAGTTCTTATTATACCAGCAGAAACCTTTTCTCTTACCACATGAACATCAATTTCAAAATTTTTAGTCCTCTCATGAAAAACAGGATTTGCAGCAATTTGAATAGCTAAAATATTGTCACTATAAAGACTAATAGGATACAGGCTTTTGACCTGCAAACTATGCAACACATTTGAAATCCATATCACTTCACAAGTAGCACTAGCCATACACCTATATTCAGCCTCTGCTGAAGACCTAGATATAGTAGCTTGCTTCTTACTTTTCCAAGAAACCAAGGTCTTACAAAAGAAGACATAAAAACCAGAAACAGATCTTCTAGTTTTAAGACATTTAGCCCAATCTAAATCAGTAAAACATCTCATTTTATGATTACTTTCTTTATAAATTTGAATCCCAGTTCCAGGTGAACTCTTAAGATATCTCAAAACTCTTAAAGCAATTTTCAAATGAGACTGCAAAGGTGAATGCATATGCTGACTTAAACAATGCACATCATATGAAATATCTAGCCTTGTATGAGTTAGATATATGAGTTTTCCCAAAAGTTTTTGATATTCACCAATATTTTAAAGACATTTATCAGATTCAGTTTCTTCAATAGCCAAAACACAATTTTCTGGCAAAGGAGTAGTGACTGGTTTTGCTGCAAGCAATCCAAACTCATGCATCAACTCCATACAGTACTTCCTTTGAGTCATACAAACACCACTATCATTTTCC
>JARVZY010011231.1:0-22463 GCA_030686995.1 Artemisia argyi | reverse complement strand
CGATATTGAGTTCATTACATAAAACTGTATCTAATTCAGATTCGGCTTTGTGTTCGTTATGGTCCAGTTTGTATTCAGTTCGGTTTTGCCTTCAAAAATTCTTAACCAGAATAACCCGAGAAACCTGAAACCGGAACCTACAAACACCCTTACAGTCCATAACCGATTGACTCTACGAGTCAAAGGATCATGTTCTTTACCCAAGCACAAACAGGGTTTAAATCTTGTAAAAACAGCAATTATGTCATTGTACATGACGGTTGTTTAGTATCCAATCATTTGTAGTTTTGTACTGCTTTTCAGCCTGCTGTGGATGCTATTGAACACTCTGTAAGTACCGGGTCATATGCACATTGACAGAGCGGTAGTTTACTATGAAAATGAAATGTTGGGAGACTTGTGCTGCTCATACCAATTAACGAGGTAGATTACAATCTGGACTTCTCTGTTGTCCAAACACGTGAACTTAGCTTGAAAACAATGTACTTGACTGTTTGGGTATGTGATTTTTTAGCTTATAAAAATATGTTATACATCTTGAACAACAACAAAAAATAATTTTGTAACAGAAAGATTCCAAGCAACAACAATAATCCATTCCAAAACCACATAAATTTCTATGTGAATCAAATATATATAATAACCACCACAAAAGCATATTAAGCCTTGCGAGATACCAACTATTTTTGGATCTTAAGTAGTTCAACAGCCACGGGAAGAGTGCGGGAAAACTTGTGTTGAGCCAAAATTGAACTTCAGTTAGAATCATTTATGTTTTCCAAGAGACTTGAGCATACAAGGAGTTAGTTGAGATGAATCAAATAAGCTCTTGAACCTACAACCAGTATTTAGTATTTAGTGTTATAACCTACTGGTAAGAAGTCTAATGCATAATTGCATTGCAGACCCCTAGTGGTACTCAGCTGACGTAACCATTGTTAACCGCAGCTCTGTTTCTACTTTGTGCTATGTTATTTTACACTTTGGATGGTATAACAGGGGGACTGTAGAATTTGTCTAGCAACATAGCTATCAACAAAAAAATTTAAAGAAAAACTCACGACTTTTTCCAAACATTGCCTAACCACTACTAATGCCTTCACTCCGCTAATCCCGCTTCAAAGTACATATATATCATTTCTTGCACGCACACATAGGCATCTACACATTCAAATGTTGCAAATTCAAAGATAGATAAACTTGTGTTTGTATTTGCAAAGTATCCAAAGTAACCTCCAAGCATAATGAAATGAGAATGTGACGCAGCAAAGAACGCTAACAAGATTTCAACAAGTGATGAACATCTAAAAGTCTTGTCATCATTAATTACAAAAGCAGTAAGGCATATATAAAGGACATTCCCCATTCTAAAAAGCCATCAAAGATAACGAGGAGAAGTTTACAGTATCCAAGGAATAATAATAATCACATTATACTTGATAATACCAATTTCACTAACCTTTCTACAAATCACATATCTGAAATATGTGTAGCATATATTGCATCTACAATCATATAAAATTCTATAAATGACATTACTTAAGAACATTAAATCAGTGTTAAAAAAAACTAACATAGATGAAAATCATTTTTCCACACCTAAAGTACAAAATAGGCCCCTTGAAATGTGGCTGTTATCATTATGATCAGTTATTGTCACAATATACGATTGAATCCAAGTGATTATGCAGAAGAAGCGATTCCTTGTAAGAGACCAAGACGATCGAGCCCACTGCTCCTGAAATCCCAAGATTCTTGATTTGTTGTGAGCAGGGGTCATAAACATGTGTGGTAGACCGTCCTAACTCCTTTTGAATTTCAAATATAGTTTCACCATTATTCTTAAACCCCAATATTTTACTTACATGTGCGCCAATTGTGAATAGCTTTCTAAAAGAAGAATCATGCTCCATCACCCATACACCACAACATTCTGCTCCCCCAACCTTAACGTGTCCAGACACAACAAGAGATTCCCTTAACTTAGAAATTGAGACCCGTGAGATCAATTCGTTTGTTAAGCTATCTGGTAGGTCTACCACTTTAAACTCCTTGGTTATCAAATCAAATGACACCACCATATACTTATAGTGAGGTACACCACCATCATCAGTAAAAGTCAATTCACAAGCACCCCAATAGATAAACCTATCGATAACAACCTGAGTTGAATTATCAAGTCTAATTGTTTGACGAGGCAAATTACCACTTGGAATCACATTCCAAACACCCGAGCTTAATGTAAAAACTTCCACATGCCAAGGCTTGTTACGCGTTGGTAAAAACTTCACAACGGTAGGATCACTAGTGACGGGACAAACCCCAAAACCAAAGTCAATACTATCATTAAGGACAACAGCAATACCAAATGATTTTTGGATAGAAGGGTTCCAAATAACAATCTCTTTATTATAACAAAACAAACACAGTAATCCATGACACGCACCAACAACGAATGAAACACGTGGAGCAAACTCTTCTTGTTGCACCTTAAAAGTTTCGATATCATCGTCTACTAAACGAATGTACTTATCCTCCGAAAAACGATTCAATTTGTACCTTAGAATAAGACTATGTGGCTGTGTATGGCGGGCGCCGTAACCTTTGATAAACTCAGAGCTGTCGATGAAAGACTTCCAAGGTTTGGAAACGGACCTGAACTGAATCAAAGGCTTCACAGGAAGCCATTTGATGATTTCCATTTGAATGTCGAAAGGAATGTTGCCTGACATTTTTTTTGTAGGGTTTATGTTTCCAGCAGCAATAAGAACAATTAAATTTGGGGCGCTGCCTTTGACTGTTTGGGTATGTGATTTTTTAGCTTATGTGAGAGATTCAATCTCTTTCGATTTGTTTTGAAGTTTATATAAGCTTAGATGAGTTTATTAGGAAACCGGCTAAAAAGGCTTTGAAAAAAATAATGAATTTATTAGAGGATAATGGGCCCAAGACTGGTCTATAGGCTTAGGATCTATTAGTGTTTACCCATGTAATCTCTATATAATCTGCATGAATAATAATGATAACCTACGAGGAATTATGTAGTTTAATATAATATCTCTGATCCTCAGACCTAAGTGGCTAAGTTGAGTCACCTCGTCTATGTCACCTCATCAAACTCTCACCACCAAAAAAACACACGCTTAAACAAATAATAATAATAATAAAATAGCGGCTACAATTTTTTGTTCTATTTTTCTGCCGACACTTGCTGCTATACTATTTGCTTATGTAGTTTAACAGAATTGTGCATATTGAAATTAGTCATTGAAGAAAAATAAATGGAATGTAATTAAACGATTATTCAAATTAACAATATAGAACATAAAGTAAAGCCAATAGATGTTATAGTTTTTGGTATTGATGAACTTGTATTTGTTGAGGGAATCGAAAGGCATGTTAATTAAATGTCGATGACTTAAGCTAATCGTTTGTAATTACAACTACATGAAGTTCTTACCCAACATTTGACAGACTTATAATGTATTTAGAAACCTACAAATAAATTTTTATGATTATAAAAATAATGATTCATATGTTATATATATGAGTAAGTTTGGTTTCCTATGATCATAGAGTTTGTAGCACTTTATGTAGACTACGTTTGTTGTGGTATTCGCGAGGTTGTCATTTTAGTCGCAAATAACCATATTCGGTCCTTTTTTTGTTTCTAATGGAAGACACAATAACATTTATGTGATTTCAGCTTATGTGAGGTAAGATTCATCTTTTTCGATTTGTTTTGAGTATTATGAAACTGGCTAAAAGGCCCGTGCATTTTAAATAGCAAAGAAAATAGATAATGAATTGTTTATTATGAAATTAGGCATTGAAAAAAAACAAATGGGACATACATGCAATTAAACATTCCTTGGTATGTTGAAGTTTTTACATGTGGCCTTCTGCAATGGTGGCGACTTGTATGGTACACGCACTGTAATGAGAGAGAGAGAGGGGGGGGGGGGGGGGGATGAGCTTAAAGTTTGGGATCAGAACTTGGATACGCCGTGTTGTTTTTGTAAGACTCAAAGTTATTCAGACTCTCATTTGTTTTTTGAGTGTCCATATCCCAAACAGGTTTGGAATAGATATAATGGAAATTCACGCGCAAATGGTAGGAGTTTCATACCAATGGCAACAAGTGGTAGAATTTTTGAACCCATGATGCATTAAGAGATCTTCTAACTTGTTCACATGATCTGACGCAAATGTACTCTATAGTTTTAGAAACTGTCTAGCTTGGTTAGGCTTGATAATGGGTCAACGGGTTCATGATTAAATCTGTAACTTTTATTAGGAGTCAATATTGGTTTGGCGAGGCCTGCTACACACGTTTAACATCTCTTGTTTGCGGTATATATTGTTATCACAAGAAGTATCTATGTAACAATGATGCAATTAACTGTGAAGATTGCATACATCTTATAAGAGTCCTATAAATATAACACAACCTAAACTAGAACCACCATTTGACTCTCCTCTCTCCATAATCCCACCGTTAGTCGACTAGCTAGGCCGTGGATACACCCAACCAATGGGAGATTTTGACAGGAAAAGAAAGAGCCGTGATTGGGAGGTGAAGGCTAAAGACAAGTTAAGGAGCGATCTTAAAAAGTATGGGATTTGTGTTTATCGTCTACCATTCAAATTTCCTCCCAGAGTAGTACTAAAGGCGAAGAGGGATTTCGACGCTTTGCCAGGCGACGCACAAAGATTTATTAATCAGTTTAAATCTCAAGGTGTCGTTAAAAAACCTGATGATGAGCAACTTTGGTTTTCCAAGCCTTCATTTGTGGATGCACCCCTTGAGGAATGTTATATGCCACCATATAGTGCTCTGGTCGGTTTCGAAAGGTATCATGATTATTGTTCAAGTCCCACGGTGACGGAGCCTGATTTCAGGCATTGGTCAGACCGTATTGAGAAACTATCCCCCAGTCAAAACACTGGACAACACAAGATGATATGATGAAGAAAGCAGCAACAGATGATGATGAAGCGTGCGAGCCTTTTTTTTTTTTTTTTTTTTTTTTTTTTTTTTTTAATTTGAATTGCTTAATTACCTTTTACGTTTTAACCTGTTGAACTTAATCTCGAACTCAATGCTCAAATTTAACTCCTCTTGTAATGATATCCATATATCACCTTGATTGTTTGTTGTTGATTCATATTTTGTTGTCTGTTGTTATTGTGCTACCAACATTAAAAAGAAAACTTTTATCTAATAATTGTGTGATAACCCATAATTCGAGCTGATTAGCTGGAATAAACTCATTGTGGCTTCGGTGGTAGTCACAAAGCTTTACATTTTAGTACCATATACTACATTGTGTGAAAACAAAAGTTCTGGTTAAAAGACGAGTGCTATTAGAAACGAGGAGAACCAGAACATTATCTCCACTGAAATGCCACGCATACTTCTACAACAACTGCACAATACATACATATTGTCAGCAACCTGCAAAAGAATGCAAAGAAAATATAAGCAAACATTGACATTTATAGTCTTTGAGCGAACAATAGCATCTTTGAGGGTCCTGTGGTGCAATTCCAAGTACCACGTACTAGTATCGACCTGAAAAATACCAAACCATTTTCAGTACAACAATGACACACAAGTGACTGGAAAAATCAACAGCATAAGAGGTGGAGAAAATGGGCGCATTGGGTATCGGGTCAATTTTCAGTAATGATTGGAAACAAGTAAAATTGACTATAAACGTAAATAATTAGTGACCCGGATGATGGAAAAAATGTATTATTTCAACAAAAAATTATTTGAAAACAAATTATTAGCAGATTATATGCAATATAAATACATTTTGAACAACTTTAGGCTTTTTCGAGCGATTTTTTATTCACCCAGTTGACCCATAAGTTATAAAACACAACCTGAATCGATCCATTCATAAGTAATCAGTCAAAATTACCACCAGTAAACAACATAAAAAATGGTCATTTGTCGAACCTTGGAAGTGAAGATCGGATGTCAAGTTGGCTTGCGTATTAAAACAATGGACCCTTAAGTACAACCTGTTTATTTAATGCAATTCCTAGGTGTGCAGGAGAAAGCAAAACAACAAAAATAATAACACCATTAGACAAACAATTCTGTCGGTTTAAAAACTACACTAGGCAAGAAATAGTGATAAAGTCGAAAAATAGTACTAGTAATAGCAAGTCACAGGGCACACCTGAAGTAGCACACCGAAAGATTGAGGCTTTGTTAGCTGACCACATTTCAAGAATCCTACCCACAATTTCTGGTTTTTCAAAATAGGTAAGACATACAGGATTACGGTCCATAACCTATTGATGTCTCAAAAGGGCCAGAATTAAAAGGATAGCACTAAGAGTCACATTGTACACTCTTTATAGTAACTCGGCAACACTCCATTTAAGAACATAACTGCAAGAAACAATTGACTCTACGAGTCAAAAGATCGTGTTTCCTTTACCCAAGCACAAACAAGGTTTAAGTCTTGTAAAAACAGCAATTGTGTCATGTACACGACGGTTGTTTGGTATCCAATATTTTGTACTGCATTTCAGCCTGCTATGGATGCTATTTAACACTGTGTAAATATACCAGGTCATATGCACATTGGCAGAACCTTTACTATGAAAATGAAATGTTCAGGAGACTTGTGCTGCTCATACCATTCTACAAGGTAGATTACAATCTGGACTTCTCTAATGTCCAAACCCGTGAACTTAACTTGAAAACAATGTACTTGACGGATGCAACTTGTACTTATAAAAATATGTTATACATCTTGAATAACAACTAAAACTAATTTTGTAAAGGAAAGATTCCAAAACCACATAAATATCTATGAGACTGTTTCTACTTTCTGCTATGTTATTTTACACTTTGGATTGTATACCAGGGAGATTGTAGATTTTGTCTAGCAACATGGTTATCAACAAAATTTTTAATGAAAATCTCATGACTTTCTCCAAACAGCGCCTAACCACTACTAATGCCTTCACTCTGCCAAACCCGATTCAGAGTACATATATCAATTTTTGTACACACATAGGCATCTACACATTCAAATGTTGCAAATTCAAAGATAGATAAACTTGTGTTAGTATTTGCAAAGTATCCAAAGTAACCGCCAAGCATAATGAAATGAGAATGTAATGAAGCAAAGAACGCTAACAAGATTTCAACAAGTAATGAACATCTAAAAGTCTTATCATAATTACACAAGCAACAAGGCATCTATAAAGGACATTCCCTAATTCTAAAAAGCCATAAAAGATAACCAGCATAAGTTACACTATCCATGGAATAATAGAAACAACATTAAACTTGATAATACCGATTTCACTAACCTTTCTACGAATCACATATCTGAAATATGTGTAGCATATATTGCATCTACAATCATATAAGATTCTATAAATGACATTACTTGAGAACATTAAATCAGTGATAAAAAAAAACTAACATAGATGAAAATGATTTTTCCACACCTAAAGTACAAAATAGGCCCCTTGAAATGTGGCTGTTATCATTATGATCAGTTATTGTCACAATATAGGATTGAATCAAAGTGATTAAGCAAAAGTAGTGATTCCTTGTAAGAACCCATGAAGAATGAGTCCTTTATTCCAGAAATCCCAAGATTCTTGATTTGTTGTGAGCAGGGGTCATAAACATGTGTGGTAGATCGTCCTAACTCCTTTCGAGTTTCAAATATAGTTTCACCATTCTTCTTAAACCCCAATATTTTACTTACATGTGCGCCAATTGTGAATAGCTTTCTAAAAGAAGAATCATGCTCCATCACCCATACACCACAACATTCTGCTCCCTCAACCTTAATGCATCCATACACAACAAGAGACCCCCTTAGCTTAGAAACGTTGACAGGTAAGAACAATTCATTTGTTAAGGAATCCGGTAGGTCTACAACTTTGAACTCCTTGGTAATCAAATCAAATGACACAACCATATGATTTACAGTAGGTTCGCCATCATTAGCAAAAGTCAATTCACAAGCACCCCAATAAATAAACCTACTTATAACAACCTGAGTTGAATTATCAAGTCTAATTGTTTGACGAGGCAAATTACCGATTGTAATCTCATTCCAAACACCCGAACTCAATGTAAAAACTTCAACATGCCAAGGCTTGTTATGCGTATGTAAAATCTTCACAATGGTAGGATCTCTAGTGACGGGACAAACCCCGAAACCAAAGTCAGAGCGGTCATTAGGGTCAACAGCAATACCAAATGATTTTTGGACAGAAGGGTTCCAAATAACAACGAATTTTTTTTTAAAAGATACATCCCAACAAAACAAACACAGTAATCCATGACACGCACCAACAACGAATGAAACATGATATTGTTTAAGCAAAGGAGGAGCAAACTCTTGTCGTTGTACCTTAAAAGTTTCATTCTTATCATCTTCTACTAAACGAATGTTCTTTAACTCATCAAAATAATAATCGACTTTGTAGCTTAGAATACGGGTATGTGGCTGCGTGTGGCGGGCGCCGAAACCTTTGATAAACTCGGGGCTGTCGATAAAAGACTTCCAAGGTTTCGAAACTGAATCAATGACTTGACATCAGAAACCTTTTTGATGATTTCCATTTGAATGTCGAAAGGAATGTTGTCTGACATTTTTTTTTCTAGGGTTTATGTTTCCGCCAGCAATAATTGAAATTTGGGGCGCTGCCTTTGACTGTTTGGAGTATCTGATTGTAGCTTATATACGTGGTCCTGGTTAGGTTGGCGGGTCAAAAAACCCTTAAATCATCGGGTCAGCTATGTCAACTTAACTTGTTTACACGTAACCCGAACCTGACTCATTTAACCCGTATATATACTTAGGTTGACAGGTTAAATATGTTAAACGGGTTTCGAGTTGACCCATTTAATCCGTTTTATACTTTTATATATAAAAATTAGCACATTACACGAGTTAAATGAGTTAAACGGGTTAGTGGGTCGACCCGTTTAACTCATTTAACCCGTATAATTAAATATAAATAATTTTTAATTAAGAAAAAAACTTAAACGGGTTAGCAGGTCGACTCGTATATTTTATTTCCAACCCGAACCTGACCTGTTTAATAAACGGGTTAGATATGTCGACCCAAACTTGACCCACAATCTACTTAGCTCAACCCGAACCTGTTAATTTTCATGTTGGTTTCAGGTCGAGTTTCGTGTCGAGTCAGAAATTGTCACCCCTAGTTTCATATGACTCATATAAAACCTAAACTGGCTAAGCTTAGGATATGAGTGAGCTTACGAGATGTCGTGTGGTTTTTTTTTATGATGGTTTGGCCTTATATATAATACACTTCAATACATAAGTATATTAAATCATCTATTCAATGTTGTATTTGTTCATTATAGGCTAGTTTTTTGGTAATTTTTATTGCTCAAACAAATCCTTTTTGGTCATTTACCAATATAAGTCAAACCAAACACTTGAGCTTATAAGCTTATTAAACATGAGCTAATCCAAACACCAAACATGGGCTTATAAGCTTATGATATATAAGCAATAAGCCACTTATATAAACCAAAGGGCTTGTGTCTCAATGGTATCCCTTGTTGTGTGAGAAGCTCCTCAACAAAATAGTTGCGCGTTCAAGCCCTGCTTAAGACATGTGAGATAGTTTGTAGTGTGTATATTGTGAGATAGTTAGTTGTCGTTCTCAAAACAAAACAAAAAACAAAACCAAAAACAAAAACTTAGCCAAACATTCTCTATGTGAGGTAAGATTCATCTTTTTGGATTTGTTTTGAAATTTATAAGTTTAGATGAGTTTATTAGGAAACCGATTAAAAGATTTCTGAAATTCACGGGTATTTTAAAGAGTAGAGAAAATAGATAATGAATTGTGTATTATGAAATTAGTCATTGAAGGAAAAAAATGGAACATACATGCAATTAAATATTCCTTGGTATGTTGAAGTTTTTACATTGAGTTCGGGGGTTTGGAATGTGATTTCGTGTCGTAAGTTGCCACATGAATCAATTGAACTTAATACATCAACTCAGGTTGTTATAGATAGATTTATTTATTGGGGTGCTTGGGAAATGAGTTTTGCTGATGATGGTGAAGCTATCACAAATCATATGGTTGTGTCATTTGATTTGATTACCAAGGAATTTAAAGTGGTAGAGCTACCAGATACCTTAACAAATTATAACAACGTGTGTCCGTGTCCGTTTGTAAGCTAAGCGAGTCTCTTGTTGTGTTTGAATACATTAAGGTCGAGGAAGCACTTTGTTGTGATGTATGGGTGATGGAGTGTGATTCGTTTTTTAGAAAACTATTTACAATTGGCGCACCAATAGATAAAATATTAAGGTTTATTATGAGTGGTGAACCTATAGCTGACACTCAAATGCATGAAAGACACTATACCACACTTGATGTTTGCGAACCTTGCTCACAACACATCAATAAGATAAAATAAAAATCTAACGTGACTATGGTGAATGCGAGTATCAATTATCATTTTTTTTTATAGACATGTTTGGTACACTAACTATTGAGAAGATTATGATTATTTTTTAAAAAAAATAAGCCACTTAAATATAAGCTTTACTTTAAAAAAATAAATAAATAAATAAATAAAAATAATAATAATAATTGTTAATCTTTTAAAATCAAATGTTATTTCATGTAGTTTATAAAAATAATCTACTTTTTCCAACTCTCGCTCCATCTTTAGCTCCAGGTATATTTGACAAAAGTAACTGTCGCTGAAATTGTAGATGAAGATAGAGCATGGTATAATAATAATAATAATAATAATAATAATAATAATAATAATAATAATAATAATAATATGTTTAAAAACTAGATATAAATTTTTTTAAAAAAAAGTTTGAAAACTATATAAAATATCATTTGATTTTCAAAAATGATATAAAGATTAGTTATCTTATTTATAATCTCTTATATAATTAGGGGTGTGAACGAGTCGAGTACTGTCAAGCTCGAACTCGACTAGATTAGTAAAGCTCGAACTTAGAACTCGACTTGAGCTCGTTCGAGCTTTGGATTTCAAGCTCGAGCTCGGCTCGTCATCTCAAACTCGAGCTCAAGACTCGACTCGAGCTTGATTATTGCCACATTTAAAGCTCGAACTCGATGAAAAATCGACATATCAAGCTCGACTCGATTCAATTTTATGACAATTATGTAACTACATGTATATAAAGGGGTAAAAGTGTAATTTCATTGAAGCTCGATAAGGGCTCGCGAGCCTCACAAGCTGAGTATATTCGAGCTCGACCTCAACTTGAAAGTGTACTCTAGTAGCTCGAGCTCATTTATATCGAATCGATTTCGAATAGTTTACGAGTCGATTTCTAATAGCTCCGAGCCGTCTATCTTGTTTACACCCATCACCCATGTAATTGCGCAAAACATGTGGTAAAAAACTTTACAACAATAAACTTCCATTTAAAAAACAAAATCAATCCCAATTCAAATCATACTCTCCAAAATTAACCAATGGAACCACTCAGTAGCCGCCGGATCACGGCGGCGAGCGGCGGCGCGTGTGGCAACCGTCGGCGCGTGGTGGCCACCAAGAGACGCGATTTAAACACCTGGTTATCGGTTAATAATAGTGTTAAGAAGCTTTTTAGGCGTGAGGTATCGTCGAAACGACGTCGTTTGTGTTCTGTTACTGATTCTGCTCATCGTTTTCGGAATATTCGCTTAACGGTATAAAAATGATGAATTGTTTATTTATTTTTGTAATTCAATATATAATTTATTATTGTTATTGTTTCGCTGCGTTAGAAATGTGATTCGGCTCGAGAAAATTAACTGTTAATAAGTAGGAGAGGTTTAAGGTTAGATACGTGCGTAAAAATGTAGTTTTTGGTTTGTCTAAGATAAGCGTTATGAAGGAGGTGTTTAGGATTAGGGTCGAGAAAACTAATAGGTTTAAGGTTAGATACGAGTGTAAAAATGTAGTTTTTGGTTCGTCTAAGATAAGCGTTCTGAAGGAGGTGTTTAGGATTGGTTCTATTGAAGGGACTAGTTGCTTATAACTAAGAAGTAAAGTAGGTATCAATGTGCTTATTTCAAAGTGGCTAGTTCACTGTAAATAAGCAGATAAACAGAATAGCACTTGAATAAGCGAATCTCAAACACTCTTGAGATAAGGAAGTTCCAACATGGTTTTAAGGGGGTGATTGTTTTAGCTTATTTTTTGAGCTTATGTAAGTTCGGCTTATGTTTCGTAAGTACGAAATTTTCGGCTTATTTTGAGACGTATGAGCTTATATAAGCTTACATAAGCATGTAAATCTCAAAATAAGCCGGAAAATCTGAGCTTATGAAACATAAGCCGAAATCACATAAGCCCAAAAATAAGCTTAAACAAACATTAGAATACCCGAGTTTAAGGTTAGATATGAAAGTAAAAAAGTAATTTTTGTTTCATCTAAGATAAGCGTTCTGAAGGAGGTTTTTAGGATTGGTTCTATTGAAGGGACTAGTTACTTATAACTAATTAGTAAAGTAGGTATCAATGTGGTTATTTCTAAGTGCTTAGTTCAGTGTAAACAAGCAGATAAGTGATTTTGCTTAAACGCTTGAAATGGATTATATGCTTGAAAATAAGTAGATAAACAGAAAAGCGCTTTAATAAGCAGATCCCGAAGGCCCTCGAAATAAGTAGGTCATGGTCATTTAAAGGCTCATAAATTTGATGCTTCGAAAGTAACTAGTTCAGGAAATAGTGTTTGGATTTGCGTGAATGCGATATAGATTTGAAAAGTTAATATTAAGTAAGAAAGCGTGTCGATTGTATTTAGGGTTTTGTTGATGTGAATTGTTGTTGTTTATGATTATATTGAAATGTCTAGAATTAGATGATGATGATACTAATATGTTTACAGTTTTGGGGCTTGCGATAATAAGCGGAAGTAGTTCGAGAAATAGTGTTTGGCTTTGTGTATGGAGTAAAAATGATTCAATATGCGAAAACAGTAAAATTTAAAGGGTTAAAGGTTAGATATGAGGGTAAAACAGTAACTTTTTCCTTATGGAAATGGGCAGTTTGAAACAAGTGGATCCCGACTTGCTTATTGGAAACTGCTTATTGTACATAAAAATGAGCAGAGAAGTAGAAGTTTGTTTCCGAACTGCTTATATGCAGAAATAAATGAGCAATTTTATCCCGAACACCCGAATTTAGGTCGAAATTAAAACTGAACTTATATTTTATATTTATGAGCGATGTGTATGAATTTATCTATTTGCACTAGTTTTAATGGCTTAATGCTTATCTGATTGCGTAATATTGTTGTCCCCATTGTCAACAAAGACTAAAAAGTTCATGGTCTGTGTGTGTTCCTTTTCTTGGCATGCCGAAAGGAGAGTCGTGTAGATGAGAAGCTTTATATTTGTTTTTATTATCAAAGTTTGTTCCTTTAACAATAAATAGAATGTCAATATCCTGCTTAATAATGTTACTCATGATTGTACCAGGAGCAATATGATACCCATGATCCCAAGGGATACTCATTGTTTCTTTTACCATTCTTGATGAAAAGGTCAAAAGTCGTTGAAATAGTAGCAGCACATGGCATTGTATTCGCTCTTGCAATTTCTGGTGTTTGTGTAGCTTTTAGTAGAGGTAATTCTGATAATTTCCTATTGTTAGCAATCTCTTATTATATGTAAAGTTAGAACAGTCTTATAAGAAGTTCCTTTTGCTGGCACTTATAAATGCAGATACAAACAAGAGGATATGTATCCTGAATATCTTTCCAGATGAAGTCATCCGTAGCTTGTTTTACAATAAAAATAATGAATCGATAATTACAGTTTCAGTATATGCTTCAGACAATTTCAGCTCACTCAAATGCAGATCAACAAGTCTAGAGTAGGTTTATCTACTCCTTGATTTTAGAGTAAACTATATAAATGTTCCCTGTGGTTTGCCCAAAATTATGGAATTCGGTTGCTTTCTTCGTTGGTCCCTCGCCCTTTACCTTTTAGGACTAAAAACGAAACTAATTACTTGCAAGTGACCAAATTGGAAATTAATTACATATTTGATATGGTTTGCCTTCATATACATTACTAGAAGAAGCACTTGTAAATATGTTTTTTATAATCGAACTTATTTGCTATGATAGATACATACAAAGAGGCCAACCAGATGCTGGTTTTCCTCTTTTTGAGTCTGAGTCGTTGAAGTGGCCTGGCTTTGTGGAATTTGATGATGTTAATGGGAAGGTGCTTACCTACTCTGCACAAGATAGGTACCTTTCTTTGTTTATCTATAGCACTTGTTCATTGGCTTTATTAGTTTAGTTGCTGATTTTTATTCTCTTTTTCTTTTAAGCATTTACAAGGTCTTTGACCTAAAGAATTATACGCTGTTGTACTCTGTAACAGACAAAGATGTAGATGAAATCAAGATCAGGTATTTTAATTTTCTGAATTTCTTGTATATGAAATATGATGTATGCTACTATAAATTTATGGAGGGAAACGTTGCAAACCATCCATTGAAAAGACTTATTAACTATTATATACAAATTATTTTTAGTGGTTCCCTACAATAATAACTGTTAGTTGGTTAATTTCGTATGATTGGTTAGATTTGTGTTTCACTTATCACTGATTGAGGTTCCTGTGATAAAATTTATATTAATATATATACGTTATAACACTTCTTGGGGACCTCGCCACTATCCATTTTGGATTGACCTCTTTGTAATCTTCTAGACTTGTAGATCTATGGATGTGATGCCAAGAAGATCCACTAATCATATCTTTTTTTAAAATAAATTAATAACAAGCCGAGAGTACCATATTACTATATGAAAACATCATAATCTATGTGATAAATTTCAATTGTATTATAAATTATGGTGGTTGTCATATTGTTAAGTATTTACGGCTTGATTGATATATTCTAGAGAAATATGATTATTGGATCATCTGGGGTTTCATACCCATGCACCACATGTGTAAGATTCCATTGGGGTGGATCCAATGTGGCTAGTTGACGTGCAACCTTTATAGTGCTATAACCATAAAATGTTAATCTGATATTTGTTTTTCACTTGAAACCTCTGGCTGGTGATAAGTGATAACTCATCGATCACACAAAATCAACCAACTGAGCTTAACACCATATGTATTTTAACACCATATGCATTATATTGTATCAATACATATGGTATTGGGCTAAGTTCAATTTGCTAGAAGACGGACCTTTTGATTTACTTTTAAATTTGAAAGGTGACTGACGTAGTCATTTGATGTACCAAGTCTGCGTAAGTATAAATACGATGCCATTTCATTTGAGTAGTTGAGCATTTGATCTTGAATAGAGGGGAACAATGTTTTTCTGTGTGTGGAAGAATAAATTTCTTGATTTATATATGTTTTATTCCCATTTAAGTTGTTTTTTCTTTATATATCATCTATTCATGCTTATTATTTTGTTTGGAACAGCCCCGGGATCATGCTACTGATTTACAAAAGGGCTCAAGGTCATGTTCCTCTGAAGATACTATCAATCGAAGATGGCACAGTTTTAAAAGCTTTTAATCATTTACTTCATCGGAATAAGAAAGTGGATTTTATAGAGCAATTCAATGAAAAGCTTCTTGTTAAGCAAGACGATGAGAATCTTCAGATACGTGATGTATGTTCAAACTTTATTTCTTATAAATTTTGGTTCAGTTTTATATATGTCCAACTCCATTAACTGCTTCCACTATTGTAGGTACGCAATGCTGACGTGAAAGAAGTTAGTAAAACCGAGTTCATGACTCCATCTGCATTTATTTTTCTATACGAGAATCAGCTGTTTTTGACATTCAGAAATCGTACTGTTTCTGTTTGGAACTTCCGAGGAGAGCTTGTGACATCATTTGAGGATCACGAGTTATGGCATGCGGACTGCAATACGAATAACATCTATATCACGAGTGATCAGGACGTTATAATTTCTTTCTGCAAGAGTAACTTAAATGATCAATGGACTGATGAGAAAGGTATATTTGTTTAATCAATTTTATCTATGCTATACAATACCGACATGATTAAATCTTATTGTTAACATGGTTCATTCCTAAAGCTTATAATTACAAGGTTGGAACATGCTCTGTAGAATAATGCTGTCATATCTGATGCATCATACATACATCATGATATTTTTGTTTGAGGATCAAATTTGTATTCGAATGTGCATGTCTTTTTATTGAACATGATCTTATTTCTTACATTCTTTTTAGTTTAAACATATCACAATATTGTAGAAATTTGTGCTTGTGTTTTGTCTGTGTACGTATCGTCATAAGATTTATGACATTAGCTTTGTAATGCAGCTGGTTCGATTAATATCAGCAACATATGGACGGGAAAATCCGTAGCTAGAATCAACTCAAGCAATGCAGTTCTGAGTGAAGATGTAAATAAGAAGCAAAAAATGATTGGTGGTAATATGATTGGAGAGGCACTTGAAGACATAACCGCCCTTTACTATGATGAAGAGCGAAACGAGATTTATACAGGAAATGGCCATGGTTTGGTTCATGTTTGGTCTAATTGAATACCATAAGAGATTAATAGGTGATGCCACGTTAACTTTATAGCATAAAGTGTGTAGATTTTAAGTGTGAATGGTTTTAGGTCACGCAGTTGATTATGTGAAGATATAGGTTTGGTGTTTGAGTTGGACGATTTTTTCATGTTCTTACTGGTATTTAATGTGAATAAATGGCTAAAGTTTTTACAGTACACGCCCCAATCTTTTTTTTCTCTTTATCAGTTGGGTGCAAATTCTTTTTGAGCAGATAAATCTTTTTTTTTTAACAGCTTGAGCAGGTAAATCTAGTCTACAACACTAGAAGTTATTGGACTTACCAGATATATTGCTTGCATAAAATCTTACTGTTCTTATAGTTTAACTTTACACACTAAACACTGCTTGCATTCGTCGTAGATTCCAGACCCTCCGAAAAAGCTGGGGTTTTTCCATGAGAAGTTGGGGACAATTAATTGTAAGATTTTCAGCAGAGCCATGAGCAAATTTTGGATTTTCGTGTCGGGTTTTTTAGGATTTAGATTAGGAGTGATTTTTTTTTTGGATCCGAGCTATCATATTAATATATTCCTGCAAGGTTTGGGCTGCCTGAAACATAATTGGCTGGTTGGATTCAAGTAAACAAGTTGATGTTAGAACTTAAATAAAAAAGATGCTTGAACTTGCCTGATTACTAAACAAGCAGGTAAAGCATTTTTGACAGCAACTCTGGTTGAAAGCAAACTTAACAGGTGTTTCCACTTATTTGAGTAGACTCAAACCCTTATTTAAGAAAAGAAACACCCCTTACACAGTTGCATAAGTGATTAACAGAATTGGTCTACAGATACCCAGCTCCTGTAGCAGTGATGGAGTATTAATTAATTTATCACAATTAGTTGAATGACAAAACATTTGTATTTTTCTGATTTAAATTCTAACACACTAACCACAGGAAACCCAAAAGCATACGCAAAACTATCAAGCAACTTCATCATTAGTAAAACCGATAACCGTGTTTACAATCGTGTGTACTCAAACATAAAAGCTGACTAAAACCCACTCATCATCTCAAACATAGTGGTGAGCAAAATTGGAAAAAGTTACCAAAAACATATTGTCATATGTTTGTTGTTTCCATGAAATTATTCAAAAGAAGGGGGTGAAAAATAAATAAAACCGCCTTTTAAGTTCTTTACTCAACAACTTCGATAAGAGTTGTCTCGTAATCCTCAGGAGCCACAAACCCATGAAGATTCATCACAGTTGCTGCTACGTTTGCAAGTCCTCCACTTGGTACATCCTTGCGGAATCTCACACCAGCTGATAGTCCAGGACCTCCGATTGCAATTGGCACCTAAAAAACATTTCAAGAAATGTTTATAAATATATTTCTTAATTTCGTAAATCAAGATAAATTATGGTATTAAATAGAGTCCACAAGTCAGAAATGGCATAATATGTTTAATACCAAACATACATTATTGTATCGTTTTTATTGTACTACATAAAAGTTTTCATATTCTCTACCGACATGGTGGCATGTTGTTAAATGAATAGATAGTTTTTAAATCATAAGCAAGTGACTTTATGCTGATATTTTTCATAGAAGTGGACAATAACACTTGCTTTTCGTCTATTGGTTATGTACCTAATAAAAAAAAGCGTAGTCTAGCATGTGAACACTATCTACGAATAAAGAAAAGCATTATCTAGTTCATGAGCACTATTTTACAGGTATATTATTAGGTATAATCCTATAATTAAAGTTGAAGATTCCGATGCTAATCCCACTAGCATCACCTTAACTAGATAGAGAAAGAAAAAAGTAATATATTCAACAAAAGGTTAAGTCATATAGCTTACCGGCTGAAGAGTGTGTGATGTTAGAATCTGGACCTCGCCGTCCTTGAGAAGAGGCTCACCCTTCTTGTTTCTCTTTACCATGTCTTCAGCATTACCGTGATCGGCAGTCACAACGTATATCCCACCCACTTGCTCTACGGCATCAAGGATCATCTATCACCAAACCAAAACCCACAGTCAGCACAATCATTTTCTCAAAAAAATAAAACAACGATAAATAATAATAAATAAATAAAGATAAAATAACAAAGTGGTAAAATAGGCAGGTCAGAAATGGGTAACTCGTGTATGGCCCGAAAGGCCAAAACCATTTATTAGTATTTATATTTACCTTCTCTGAAATTTATTTGTTAAATAGTATAAAAGAAGATATTTATTTCAAGAATCTAGTTTTTTAAGGCGAAACGATTTAGGAGGTTGTATGTAAAAAAAGACTTTCAACGTATACATGCCCCGTCAGATCCGTTTCATTTTTAGCTTAACTATTTGAACTTTACACCAACCCATTCATTAGTTAATGGGTTGAAATTGCCACTTCTACAGATACCAATCAAATCTAAACCAAAATACAGCAAACTTTGAATACCATATAGTTTTACCTTAACAGCTTCATCAGCAGCCTTGCAGGCCACGACAGTAGCCTCAACATCACCGGTGTGCCCAACCATGTCACCGTTTGGTATGTTCACACGTACCTATAAGCACATATAACATCTTAGTTTCTAATAAAACATTTTAAATAAACACCTGCATACATTTAGGAGGCAATTATTGCTTACCTGGTCAAACTTTCCGCTGAGGATAGCATCACGGGTCTTCTCACCAATCTCCAAAGCTTTCATCTTTGGTTGGACGTTGAAGGTAATACCACTATCACTTGGAATTTCAACATATTCTTCCAACTCTGAGTTGAAGTAACCAGAGCGGTTTCCATTCCAGAAAAATGTGACATGACCGAATTTGACAGTCTCACTGTTGAACGACAATAAAGGTAGTCAGGTTACGAGACCATTTTATTCATAAATAAGATTGTTATCAAATAATAATGTAATCATATTTAACACACTAAATATATAAAAGCAAACTAGATATTGTCTCACCTGCAAGCAAAAGTGCGGACACCATTATGCACCAAATATTCGCCAGATGTCCTGTCAATCAATGGGGGAGAAACAAGGTAATGGTTTGGAAGCTTCAACTCTCCATCATACTGGAGCATACCAGCATAACGGATTTTTGGGAAACGCACTCTGTCAAACTTATCAAACTTCTCGTATTCAAGAGCTTGGGCAAGCATAGTCATACGATCAGCACGGAAGTTAACAGTGACGACAGCATCGCCATCCACAACTGGACCAACAGGGCTGCCGCTATCATCGACGATAACAAATGGGGGCAAGTATTGGTCATTAGCACCAGGAGCTTGTCTGAGTGTCTTAATAGCCTCAACAACATTTTTAAACTTGTGTGGAGCTTCACCAAGAACCTGAGCATCCCATCCACGTTTCACAACTTCCCAGTCATTCTGCAAAATCAACGTCAACAGTACAAAGTTATTCATTGATACGTGCACACTAACTACCAGTGACTCGATAAAAAGTAAATATAACCACAGCTACAATGATTAGGCATTACCTCGTAACGATCCATGGTGACATACATACGTCCTCCACCAGAAGCAACCTGAGCATCAATGCCCTTGCTGCGGAGACTTGCAAGTTCTGCTTCAAGTGTTTCAGCAAATCCGACACTTGAACCATCCAAAACATCACGACCATCAGTAAGAACGTGAACACGGATCTTCTTGGCACCACGCTCACTAGCTCCGTTAAGCAACAACTACAACCGAGTAAAACACATAATAATCAGACACTGAAAAGTAAGTAAATACTTTCGCGAGCATTTACATTGCTGAATCATATGCACCTGCAATTGATCAAGACGCGAGTGAACACCACCATCACTCATCAATCCAATAAGATGCAAGGTGTTGGTGGCAAATGATTCCTTGATGTAATTGAAACCTTCATCTTCGTAAATTCTCCCAGAGGCAAGTGCTTGATCAACAAGTTTAGCACTAAAAGAAAGAAACAAAGATTCATAAGTGAAGGTCAACTAAATGAGAGAATGTTCAACATATATACAAAATGGCGGGACCCTTTAACATGCAATTTCCGTCTTGGTAAACAAGAGAAAACTTTGAAAGGGCAATTAAGTTGAAGTGAAGGGAAGAAAAATCACCCTTGAGCAAAGATCCTTCCAGCACCAAGAGCATTGTGTCCGACTTCACTGTTTCCCATGTCATCTTCAGTGGGAAGCCCGACAGCAGTTCCATGAGCCCTCACCAATCTCCAGTGATCAGGGGCGCCCTACAGTAAAATAGTTAATCAAAGGTTATTCAACTTTTCTAGTTACCAACGTGTTAAAATAACATCTCAACCAAGAAAGCCTGCAACCAGATTTTTTAGCTGAAAATACACCCTGTAATCCAACTATACAGTTTGTTACATCAAACAGACCCCAAAATATAACAAAATTTTCTATTAGATTAACAATCAACCTACCATAACCAATATACCTAACCGATGAACTGCATTCTACATAACAACAGATGTATTCAAACGATCACATACATAAATGCACATTCAAATATTATTCACATATCTACCATAAACAAATAAAAAATCACTCAGACACACACACATCACTCTGTAAATCAACCACTTCAGTTTAACTCACTTAGTAAGTCAGATATATCAACATCAATGATACTTCATACTAACTTATAAACATTAAAAAAAATCAATCGATATACAAAACAATACACATGTATCTCTTTAATATCTTCGAATCAACTAACTTACTATGATCACCTAACTAACTAACATCAAATTCGTCAACAATTCAACATGAACGATTCGATTAACCTAGAGTTTATATAGGTACATTTAAAACAAACTATCCGCCATTAACTTGTATAAAAACCTAACATATACATGTATACACCGTTTGGTCAAAACATATTTTCACTTCGATTCAGCTAAGTAACTAGTTCAGTATGCTTGCGTTAGTTTACTCAATTATTATTCAGATCTTCAAACCAATAGTAACCATCTGTCATCGATATACATACAGCACAATTACAATACAATAGATACACCTTCAAATCATTACATATACAAACAGAACTGTTACATCAATTTGAACGCTTCGATTCAACTAACTAACTAACTAACTATGATTAACAAACTACTTCAGATTGCTTAAGTCATCGGATATAAATCAGATCTAAACATCGATAGTCATTAAAATCTTCAAAAGCTAACAACTATACATTCAAAATCAATACATACAAACAGCTAGTTTAATAATTTAACAAATCTACTTAAAAACTATATACACACACACATATATATAAAAACAATAGATACATAACAATATATAATCAGTTACGTTTTTTTTTTAACTAATAAACCAGTTCAATTCGCTTACATCATCTTACGTCATCTTTCATTATCAGATCTAAACATCGATAATAACTATGCATCAATTCAAAATTATATATACACATTCAAAATCATTATATATAAATATACACAAGCAGATACAGATGAACATAACTAACTAACTAATTCAGTTTGCTTACGTCATCATCAATAATTTTTATAATTCAGATCTAATCATCGATAATAACTATGCATCATACAATATATACATATTCAAAATCATTATATATATAAAACACAATAGATACAGATTAATAAATAAAAAAGAATAAAAAGTTACGTTTTTGAGAGAATCCATGGTAGGAGTCTCGGCCACGTGGATACAATTATATTTATCAGGAGAAGCTTCACCCCATCCGTCCAAAACAATCATCGCTACCAGCTTGTTCTTTGGCAGCTTTGGGTGGTCCGCTAGCTTCCATGAGAATCCTGTGCTTCCCATTCTTTCTTTTCTTTTCTTTTTTTAGATCGAGTTTTGATTGAATAAAAAAAATGGGAGGGAGTTGGTGAGAACCGTGAGATATTATTGTGTGTGT
>JARVZY010011230.1:0-107000 GCA_030686995.1 Artemisia argyi | reverse complement strand
CAAATGATATCTTGCATTTTCTGGTACACGGGAAGTATACAAAAGCTTGCGGTGAATCTCATAAACTTGCTATGTATAGAAAAACTTGAATAAACTAATATGTGCGCGAGAGAGAGAGAAGGAGAGAGATGAGAGAAAACATGGAAATAAATAAGAGAGGTAGCTTCTTAATTAATTTACTAACAAACAAAAACATTGACTGACATCCCCGAGTTTGGTCATCTCTCCCAAAGATGACTAATTTAACCTAGATTCAATTAAAATCAGATTATAGATAAGATAATACTTCGTATAACTTAATCTACCCACCCTGATACAATCTTGATTCTTGAATGGGCCCACCCATGCATGCACGTACCTTTAATCCCATTCAAATAACCTTTATGTCATTGATTTTCTGTGTCAGACTGATCGACTCCCTTAACTCTATTAGTTCCCATAATCCCAATCATCTCGAATATTGGCATTTCATCCCTTCACAAAGTTTCTCGCCTTTACCCCACTGAATAACACAGAGACCTAAAATGCTAGTAACTCAAGTCTTTTAAGTACTCCCTCACCTTGTTTTAGTGATCAAGATTAATATTGTGTACTATGCTAAATTTTTAACGTAAATGGCAGATTCCTAGGGTTCTAACAACATCTAATGTGGATATAATACTATTACCTAATCAGCTAACAGTAAATGCAATCCCAAATGGTCTGAGACCTATATTAGGTATTGTGCAATAAAGAATAAAAATAAATGTGTCAAAACATTATACACTATCATGCATACAATAAGTTTTATTTTATTTTAAGGCTATTTACCTGTTAATTGTCGGTCTAGCCGGAGGCCTATTATCATACACTGAAAAATCAAGAGACATTGGTGCAGGCCCACTTCTTTCGTTGCCAATGCCATGGTCATTACCCTTTTCAGGCATCACTCTTCTTGTTTTTCTTGAATTAGGGGAAAGCACAGTTGGACCAAATTCTGAGGGCTTTGTGTCCATTGAGTCCTTCTTTGGTGGAGGTCTTGGAAGCAAAGCTGGTTCCGTAGGTGGCGGTCCAGATGAGAAGTACCTACCCCAAAAGCAAATTGCATCCCGCAAAGTTAGAGGTGACAGGACGGGTGGGTAGGACATGTTGGGTAGCATGTCAAAAACTCAAAAGGGGTTATTTCTTTATTGCAGATCGAAACAGACCAGATTCAGGTCATGCTAATATATATCGTCCACTTTTTTTATGGATATTGTGTAAATTCCTATGCTTATATTTTACCCGTTTCCCCTTTTAGTTAAACTTATTTGAGTTTTTATTTTGCATGAAATATCAACATACCTTTCATTTGTCCAGTCTTTAGTCATTACACTTCATTTTGTACATATGGGTCATCACAGAATGGCTTTGTGTCCCATTTGGGTCATTTTTTAACCCGTAATTCTAATACTTAGATATAAACTTTAACATAATATTAAATCTAACAGCTTTATACAAAACTTTCACATTTCTACATAAATATTATTATATTTTTAAAGCCGTTTTTTTGTTACAAAATGACCCAAACGGGACACAAAGCCATTTTTTAATGACTTGGGTGTCCAAAATATAGCACAAATACTAGAATGGGAAGATTTGAGAATATGTTTATTTATGCAAGACCCTTTTCTATTTGATCCGTTTGAGATAAAGCACAGCCCAAATCAACCCATTCATAAGTAAACAGGTCAAAGTTGCTACCTCTACGGAAAATTAATAGTACTTCAATTACCTATGTTCTAATGCCTGCTGTGCTGAAATCCTAGCTTTAGGATCATATGCGAACATCTTGGATAACAGATCCAATGCATCATCACTGGCCATTGGAAATAATGTCCGAAGTGTCTGCCCAGGAACAAACTGGTACTCCACATAATCCGGGAGATAAATCATGTCAGGCCATTGAGAGGGTTTTGGAGTCCCAAAGGCGGCAAATATTTTGCCCAATTGATCTATGTCACTGGCACCCTGTTTTATCAATAACAGAAGATAAACATTATATAAATTGATGTCACGATAAATGGAATGAAGATAACACAGACAACTTGAACTCACCTGAAGAAAAGGACGGCGTAGAAGGAGCTCAGCAAATATACAAGCCGCTGCCCAGACGTCAACCCCAGGACCATACTGCTTCGCACCAAATAATAGCTCAGGTGCTCTATACCATCGAGCAAAGACCTAATCACATATACTTGTTAATAGATGAGGTGCAAAATTACCACACAAAGTCATCTTATATATAAAGATGTAAAAGTAGATATGCTTCTAAAGATATTGTTCCCGTGTACATTACTTAGAGAGTAATCTCACAAATACCTTCCGCCTCTGGTAACATAAATGTGAAACTGATTTACTAGATGACATGCTTGCTATCAGAAATTGTGTAAAATTAACACTTATGCCATTCAGGCATCCGGTGATACAGAAAATCAATGAAAATAATACCTGGTGAGTGAACCTTCTGTCAGGACTACCAAATATACGAGCAAGACCAAAATCTGCAAGTTTTAACTGTCCACGAGGTCCAATCAAGAGATTATTTGGTTTCATATCCCTGCCGAGAAAAGTTTCAGAAAATTAAGAAAACAAATTGCCAAGTAGAATTGTTAAAGAAACTAATTCAAACCCGCCAAAAAAAGTGATGTCTTGATGAAACTTACCTATGCAAAACCCACTTCTTATGGCAAACAGCAAGTCCTTTCAATGTCATTTGAATATACGACTTTATATCGGTGGGTGAAAGAACGATATTCCTATCCCGAATTACAGCTTCAAGATCAGTTTCCATGAACTCAAAAACAAGATGCAAGTTCCCTTTATGAGGGAAACAATCAATCAATTCAATTATATTCGGATCCTTTAGCTCTTTCAGTAACTTAATCTCTCTAAGAGCAGTAAAATTGACTCCCTCTTTCTGCTTCCCGAGTCGAATTTTCTTTATTGCAACGACTTGTCCTGTCTGTCCCAGAAACCGATAGTTTATATTAGTATTATACAGCAAAAGATATGAGAAATTTCTTAACTACTAAATTTGTCATTTGTAGGACAAAGTTTAGGTCATATTCAACAAAACTTTATTATGTCGGATCAAACATGTCGTATCAAAGTTGGCGAGTTTTTTTCTCAATAACAAGTACAAATCAGAGATGAACTGAGAGTAAACTCAAGACTGGAATGTTATTGCTGTGGATTCAAAAGTACGGAAAGACTGAAAGAGCAACTAATTTTACAATTTTTTTGCAATCAACTTTACACATATCAGCTGTACTAACCACTAACGCTTAACAAAAAATGTAACAAAAATAATTTTCTGTTACAACTGGATTCAAGTCTCATATTCAGTCTGTCTACAAACCTATTCTAAATCATCATGTTTAAACTAAACATAACAGCCTTACTTACTGATACTTATACTAGTCACTACCTACCAACTTAAAAACCATCTGTCTGGCACAAAAGTGAGAATTACAAAAACACTTCCAACAGAAGAAGTTTCAGGCCCCATATTCAGCCGTCTTTAACCTTATCTGAATCATCATATTTACGAGCATATACAAACTGAAACAAGATGTCAGCAATCACAATTGCTTAATTTCAAATGACACAGACAATATCACAACCACAAACACAAGTCATATATAAATCACACAAGTATACTCCGCCGCATAACATGAACAGCTTCGAATCGATGCTATGTAGACTAATCACTAACAAAACAACCCTCTATCACGAGTGTATTCAAGTACCATATCCATCCGTCTTAAACCTGATTGTAATCCAAATCATCATGTTTACGAGAAAAAAGAAATTAAGACAAAATGTCGGTGATGTGGCACTGTCCTGCTGTTTCAAGTGGAACACAAACCCTAAATTTCAGATTGCACAGCCAAAGTCATATGTACAGATATAACTTTTCTTCACTACTTATGCTTCGGTCTACATCAAGGCTTTATACGTTAAACTAAAAAATCGCTCTTGAGTTTCTTTCTCGAAACACAAAACTGTGAGTAAACTTGACCAAAGTATCATCGGTGTGGATTTCAAGAGCCAGAGAGTGAAAGTAACTGGTTGTACACATTTTCTGCGCTCAAATCTATACATAAGTACATGACAGCCTTACTTACTTCTGGTTATACTAAATCACTACCTACTATCACAACAAGATTCAACACGTATACGCACAAACAGAACTCGAGACAGAATATCAGCAAACAAATACTCTAAATTTCACATTACGCATCCAATATCATAGCCATAAAAAGTTGACATAAATCACACAAGCGTACGCCACATAAACACTGATGGTATCGATCACTTTAAAGAAGTTACCCAAGGAGGGCGAGTCTTTAACTGCAATATACGAGGCCTAACCAGAGTATTCCCGGGACCGTTTCCACCCTTTCCCTGGCCGTCCCCAAGATGTTTACCAAGTCAGGTTTGAACCTAAAACCTCTAACGAGGACATGACGACACTAACCATTTGAACTGTCCGTGTTTTCTAAATGATAAAGAACAGTTTTTTTGTAACACGTAATATATTTCCCAAACACCCCCACATAGATTATTACACCCCGTAAACACAGACATACTATCACAGTATCACAACAATAATTAAACACGTATACGCACAAAACATAAAACTAAGACAAAACATCAGCTAACAAAAACACTATCATAGCCACAAACAGTTGATTCAAATTAACACAAATATACAGCGCGTAAACACGAATATAATATACCTTCTAATACAATTTGGTTCAAATCACCTATTCATCCGCCATAAACCTAATAAGTATAATGTTTGCGCGCAAATATGTGCCCTAAATCTCACATTACACACCCAAAAACCATATCCAAACACATAAAGTTCACATAGATTTTGGTTTCAACAAGCCCCAAATCATACCATACATAAACTAAAAACCACGGAGCATTGTTGTCCTACTATTTCAACTTTCAAGCGCAACACAAAATGCAGATAACCAACATGGCAAACCCTTTAAACAAAGCCGCATTTTCATAAAACACAATCCCAAACATTCTGCTATATTCATACTTCATAATTAACCTACCTAATAACCACAAACACAATCACATATATTAAAACAACTATCCGCCGCGTAAAGATTAATATAATATACCTTAGTATCAATCGCTTTAAACACAACAGCATACGTCTTAAACCGAATCCGTATCATAATATTTACACGCAAACAGAACTCAGAAACAAAATGTCGGCATTGACAAACCCTAAATCTCACATTACAGAGCCGAAAACACTATTCACGTAAATTACACAAGTATCCGGCACGTAAACACGGTTATATAAATCAACACAATTATCAGTCGCGCAAAAACGAATATAGTATACCTTGGTATCAATCGCTTTAAATACGACACCATACGTCTTAATCCTAATCCGTATCATCATGTTTACGCACAATTAGAACATACAAACAAAATGCCGGCATTTACAAGTCCTAAATCACACATTACACAACCTATACCATAACCGCAAACACAATTCACATAAATTACACAAGTATACGGCACGTAAAGACGAATACGTATCAACGTCTTAAACCTAATCCGTATCATCATGTTTACACGCAATTAGAACATACAACCAAAATGCCGACATTCACAAACCCTAAACCTCACATTACACAGCCACAAACACAATTCATTAGTATAAGGGCGCGCAAACACGAATATATAAATTAACACAAGTATACGGGGCGTAAACAGGAATATACTAGTATAAATTAAGACAAGTATACAGCACGTAAATACAATTCACATAATTACACAAGTATACGGCGCGTAAATTCAATTCACATAAATTACACTAGTAAACGGCACGCAAACAGAACTTAGCAGCAAAAGGCCCTGTACACAAACTCTAAACCTCACATTACACAGCCACAAAACACAATTCACATAATTACACAAGTATACGGCGCATAAATAAAATTCACATAAATTACACTAGTATATGGCGTGTAAACACAAATATATAAATCAAAACAAGAATACGGCGCGTAAACACAATTCACATAAATTACACTAGTATTATACGGGGCGTAAACACGATTATATAAATTAACACAAGTATACGGCACATAAACACAATTCACATAAATTGACACAAGTATACGGCGCGTAAATTCAATTCGCATAAATTAACACAAGTATATGGCGCGTAAAGACGATCATATAAATTAAAACAAGTATACAGCGCGTAAAGACGAATAAAAATATACCTTAGTATCAATGGCCTTAAAAACGACACCATAAGTCCCCTCACCAAGCACCTCACGCTTCAAATACCTATCCGCTACTTTTTTAGTCAATAACTGATCCAAATCAGCCATTTTATAACTCCTCCCCAAATTCAATCAATTCTGTTACATAAAAATAATTTGTTATAAATATATAAATAAGATTTTTTATAAACCCTAAAGTGTTTATAAGATGTAAATGTGAAAAAGATGTGTAGGGTACCTGTTTGGTGATGCGATTTATGTGATGGGAGGGCTGGTTGGTTGGTTGATGACGGGGGTTGGGGGGCTTTAGTGGAGGAGTGCGTGTTTACACACGCGCAGAGTTAATGGTTTATGGAGTGTGTACTGTGTTTTGATTTGTAGAGTTGGTGGATTCGATGAATAAAGTTTTAATACTCGTAATAAAAACGTTTTTTTTTTTAATCTTTATCTTTTTGTTTTTTTTAGCAATTATAAATTTTTGAGTTAATTACATAAATGGTCCTTGTAGTTTGTTAATTTTTACGGATCTTGTTCCTGTGCTTTTTTTAAGCGGGTTTGGTCCATGTGCTTTTAGAATGTTACGGATCATGTCCCTATTTTGACCCAACTTCAAACGATCGTTAAAAAAGACCTCAGTTGAATTAAATGGACTAACGTGAAGGCTAAACTTGTAGTTTGGGTTTTCCCTCTCAAAATACAAACCACAAGGACGATTTATGTAATTTACACTTAAAAAAAAAAACTTATTAAATTTTTTATACGAATTTTTTTTAATTTTATTATAAAGAAAAAAAATTAATTTTTATTATACGAAATTTTTTTAATTTTATTATAATAAAATTAAAAAAAAAAAAAGAAAAAAGCTTTTTAAATATTTTAAATTTTATTAACAAAATGATAATAAAATTAAAAAAAAAAATCGTATAATAAAAATTAAAAAGTTTTTTATTTTTTTTTATTATTATTTTTTTCTAATAAAATCAAAAAAAAATTCGTATAATAAAAATTAAAAAAAATATATAATAAAAGTAAAAAAAAAAATCGTATTATAAAAATTAAAAAGTTTTTTTTTAAATAATAAAGTTAAAAAAATTTCGAATAAAAAATTAAAAAGTTTTTTTTTTTAAGTGTAAATTACATAAATCGTCCTTGTGGTTTGTAAACTTTGTATTTTGAGAGGGAAAACCCAAACTACAAGTTTAGCCCTCACGTTAGTCCATTTAATTCAACTGAGATCCTCTTTAACGATCGTTTGAAGTTGGGTCGAAATAGGGACAGGATCCGTAACATTCTAAAAGCACATGGACCAAACCCGCTTAAAAAAAAGCAAGGGGACAAGATCCGTAAAAATCAAAAAACCACAAGGACCAGTTAAGTAATTAACTCTAAATTTTTTATATTTTGACCAAACTAATTAACGATATTTTTTTTTAAAAGACAACTAACTATTGAAAATCTTGAAAAAGACCACAATACAATATAAGACACCCCGTTCTATTAACAAAATAAATTGAAGAGAAAGGGCCTAAAAATAAACTTAAAATACAAATAAAATAAAACAAAACTAGAGTCTACCATCACAAATACTAACATAATAAAAACCACTTGTCACATGCATACATGGACCATAATGCTTATCGTTACATAAACTCATTGATAAAATTAACTTTTTTAAAAGCTTGGTGTGGTCACTTTAAGGTTATTTGCACATAGCAGAAACTGAACTTAACACATATCATATTTTAGTAGTGACAGTTACAAGTTTTGACGCCAGACAACTCCTGGATAGCCATTTTTGTCACATAATTGCTAAATCACAAAAGATCAATGTAGATGATTCATCGATATCACTTAATTGTTTATTAAGTTCTATTTAATAGCAGAACGGTTTGCAGGGAAGGTTTATGACGCTCAAACTCGCATGTGAACATTAACTTTCCCCTGCAAATCTTTCCAATTCAGGTTTCTATTAACGCATGATTTATTTGTCTTTGCTATGAGGGGGTGCATTTATTTTTCAACAAGAAAATGGTGGAAGAAGAAAATTAGATATAATGTGTTTTTGAACGTTTGAATGAAAGCATATAAAAAAAGAGGAAAAATACGTTACGCTTATGATTTAAACGGAAAATAGAAAAGGAATGATCACATCGTCATTGGATTATTGAGATGCTTGTTAATTGTCTACATCTATAAGTTTATAAGGCATTTGTATGCTTTAACGCTTCAAGAACACTACAAGAACTTGATTACTAGCAAAACGGTCGTATTTAATTTAGTGTTCCTTAGAAAATCTGTCTCTGGAGTCTGGAGATATTATATGAGTATGATAATTACTTTACAAAAATTAAAATACAATCAAAAATATAATATTTGACACATCATTTGATAAAGTGACCATGTGCGTTTTATTATAAAGAAAACACAATTTTAAGAAACCAAGTTGAAACAAAACTTCTGTATTTAAAACACATTAAGGGGGTGTTTGGTTCATATAAATTCAAATAATGGGGTTTCAATTGTTGATAGATTTAAATAATAAAGAATATAAATCTCATGTTTTAAAATTATTTTACATGCTTGGTTCACATGATTTGTGTGAAAGGATTGTAGATCCATATATTAGGAATTACATTATTGTCATCTTGCAAAGTGAAGAAGAACCACAAAATAAGAAAATACAAGGGTAAGTTTATCACATTTCAAGATTTAAATGTGCGTGTCCCCCACTGAGTTCAGAATTAAATGAGTGTGTCCCCACTGAGTATAGAATACATCATTCAAGTGGTGTATTTTTAAACCAACCATTTATGAGCTTTTAATATCAAATCCCATCTTTTATTTACTAACCAACACGCTATGTAATTGTATTTCAATATCAAAGCCACTAAAATCCATCCAAATACAATGAACCAAACAACCCCTAAAAAGACAAAACCTGTTTGCAAACACGACCCAAAACAAACCAGTCAAGATAGTCTTGTGGTAAATGACTTGTGACTATTACTTTAAGATGTGTGATGTATAAAGTTTGATTCATGCTATGTACAAACAACATGAAGTGACCACTTCAATCTCCTAAAAAGGGGTTTTACCATGTTTGAGTCTATGTAGCGATAGATTCGAACCATGTGAATTACCGCAAAAAAAATCAGATAACATGGTTACCAAAAATCGAATAGAAATACTCAACGTCACCTAGCTTAACATTGGGGTGGCTCAATGTCACCACTACGTAAAGCTCAACATTAGGTTGTGATAAGGTCCTCAGGGTCCTCATGCTGAGCAAAAAACAAAACAATTTTTTTTTCATTCCTAAAAGTTGTTACCGGTAGGCACTAACCATTCCTAGGTTAAACTAATAACAAAGTGAGCAACGAAATAACTGGCTAATTAAAATTTAAAATATATACAATTTACAGAAAAATGTATTGTTAACTAAACAGTAGCATTTGCTTTTTCTAAAAATTTACATAAGCAGTTAGTGTGACAACTGGCAAAATAGGGAGCCATTTATAAAACCCGCATTACATTAAAATTTTAAATTTGGAATATTTGAAAAGTTTATTGTGACGAGATATTTTACGAACGTTGGTACCTGATTTTAATCGTACGATAGTTATGAGATTTGGTTATTTATTTATGGTTTGTTGATTCGGTCGTGATGATTTATTTTATGATCGTTATCTTTGGCACTACATTGACTCTGGCACTAGATTAACCTAACAAATTTTAATCTTTTACTTAACGGTAGCGATTCACCGTTAAATAAACATTATGTCTTTCATACATATCTATATGTTTCGGGAAATGTTGTTGGGAAAATCATTTATGACGTGTACGAATATGTTTGGCGAAAATTTAATACTTTTATGAACGAATAATCGTTTCACGGAAAAACCGATTAAAAAGAGTTCACTAATTATTAAAGTATTTGTGGCTAGTTTTGGAAAAGTGAAACTTGAGGGACCTAAGTGCAAAATTCGTGTATAATACCCACACCCTAGCCCTAACCCCTTTCATAATTATCATCACACACCTCTCTTTCCTCTCCCTCTTGTCGCCGCCGACTGCACACCCTGACACCATCACCACCGCCGTTTTCCAAGCTACACCACCATCACCAAAATACTCACCATCATCCCCTTGTTCTTGTGGAGTGAAACACGCGCCTCTCCCCTCCGTTTTTAGTGATACCGCCGCACCACACACCACACGCCACCACATCATCATTTTTCTTGGTATTCATTCGATTTGAAGGTGAGAAAACGTGAGTTTTGTGTCGGGTTTGACTATTTTGAGTCGAACCCGAATTGAATCTTGATATTTTTGGATGTTAAAATTCGAAATGAAAATGGGTTTTGATATAAAAATAAGTTTGGTATCCATGGGGGTTGATTCTTGATTTATTGGTGCTCGGATTTGGATTTTGATGCGTTTGGTTTGGGTTGTGGCTCGTATTGAGCTCGACCGAGACCCAAGGTCTCGGTATGATTAGGGATGGCAATGGGCGAGAAAAAACCCACAACCCGCGGGTACCCACCATAAATGGGTGGGTAAACGCCTCAATTTTCACCCACGGGTGGGTTGTGGGTGAAAATCTTTACCCATCAGTGGGTGGCGGGTGGGTTACGGGTGAGGCATACCCATCGCGGGTAAACCCATTTAAAATACCCACGGGTATACTCGTCAAAATACCCGTAGGTGTACCCATAAACCCATGTTAAAATTAATTATACTAATTAAAATATTTATTATGTTGCAGGTATACATTTAACAGTTACTACCAAGTATAAAAAAAACACATTAACCTAAAAGTTTGTTTGAGTTTCAAAACTAAAAAGAGAGTATGAAAGATCAAATAATCAAAGTTGTATTTGGCAAATTGATTGGTGTCTTATTACGCAATTTCGTAGTTAGTTTTCATATCACCGTTTTGTAATTTTGTTGCATAACACTAACCCATGGGTTTACCCATGGGCAACAAATACCCACGGGCAAGGGCAGGGGTAGAAATTTGTACCCATTGGTGGGTGACGGGTGGGTGATGGGTGAGAAAAAAACTATATGGGCGGGTGACGGGTTAGAGGTACCCGTGCTCATTACCCACGGGTGCCATCCCTAGGTATGATTACTCCTCGACTCGGTTGAGAGTCTTGGAGGTGTCGTGGTTCGGTTATGATTGATTCTTGGTGATTAGTTGATCTCGACTTGTTCTTGTTGTTGTTTTGATTCTTGGCCGACACCCCCACCTCGCGGGCTGTTTTGGTCGAATGGCTCTTTTGAGCTAGCCGAGACCAAAAGGTCTCGGGTGAGGTTGATTCTTATGATTTGTGGTCTCATAGTTGACCCGGGTTTGACTTGGTAGGTCGACCCGTAATATTGGTATATTTGGTTTTGGTTAATATTGTGTTAATATTTCATGTTGTGGCATATGTTGGACCGAAGCTTTTGGACGTTGGTTTACTTGTATTTTGATTTGGAGATGTGTTGACGAGTATGGAATTGGGGACCGATTGTGAGACGGTCAATTAGATGACGGAGATAGGTTAGTTGGGTGTCGTAGTCGGACCCTCATGTTGTAGCACGTGGATATGGGATTGTTTGGACGGAGTTGATTTATTATTGTGACTTGATTCTTATTATTTTGGACTTGGACTATGAGCCGAGGGTCATGACTCGGACATGTGACCAAATTCTATGACTCGATAAATATTTAAAAGTCGATATTAAAAATAATACTCGTAATAATATTATTAAGAATATAATCGTTTATATACGTATATAGACGTGTTAAACGTATATATATATATATATATATATATATATATATATATATATATATATATATATATATATATATATATATATATATATATATAAATGCGTATATTAATAATAAAACGATCACGAGTAAACGTTATAATAATAAAATGATAGTTATTATACTATGCAAATAGTGTAATAAATGTCGGACTATTGTTATAAATAATAACTATATAAATAATGGCGAAATATAAGTCGGGTAACTAATAATTAAAAATGTGATTTGGTTTATAAATTAGAAACTTATCGAGTTATACGAATTGTGGGTCTTTAAAGTCCAAGTGGGCTTTATATTGTGACTTTGTGTTGTCACGGATATATGACGGTTAATATAAACATTTTATATATCAAATGACTTATTCTAGATCGAGTTATTTGACGATATAAAATGAGTATATTAATGGGCATCGTATCCCACGACGCCCATAGGATGTGGTATATATTTTAGGTTAATAAATTACTATATGTCTCGTGGAATTTGGCTGACTCGACGATATATATAGGGAATTCATTGGACTACGACATATACCAAATAGAAACTTATGTGCAATGTGCTTTAGGTTGGGTATAATTTTGGAACAATATATTACGTAAATAAGTATGGGAGATTATCAAATCGACGGATTTAATAAGCTTTGATAATTATTTAAATAATATGTTGGGCTAACATTAGACCTATAGTTGTCTTATTATTGTTCTTTGTTGTGGCTTTTTGGTTTGAGCTGTGTCGACCCTCCACCCGTATGGATACCAAACGTCGAATTTCAAATGAATATGAAGTTAATTCGAGAAATGGGTATTTTTGGAAAGTAAAATGGAATACGTTTGGGAATGGGAATATTTGATTTTGAGGAAATGATTTCTAAATGGGTTTGATATTGTTAGGAAGTGCCGAGTTTGTAGTCGCCGTTACGTGAGTTGCTTGAGATTACTTACGTCTTTCTTCTATCGTTTCTTTTGAGGATTTCTGGACTTGAGGTGAGTCATAGCCTCACTTTTACTCTTGAACTTTGTTTTCAATACTTGGGGTGAGAAACGTGCAAATGTTTTATGTGGACTATTATCGCTTTATTTATTTATTTCAAAACTTGCTATGCTTATAGAACTAGGTAGGATTAAGCGAGGCCTAGTCCCGAACTAGGTAAGCTATTGATTTAGTTGTTGAGCGAGGCCTAGTCCCGAACTAGGTAAGCTATTGGATTGGTTATAGAACGAGGCCTAGACTTGAGCTAGGTAAGCTATTGATTGGATTGATTTGAGCTATAGCGTGCACCTATAGGGATGATTTATTTTGGTTGGAATATTTTGGTTGGATGATTGAGGCCTAGTCTAGCTAGCAAGCGTTTTGCGTATATGTCCACTATATTGAATTATGAATCTAAACCTATGATCTCACCAGCGAAAGCTGACTTTTAGCACGTTTTCTCAGGTAATTAAGTGATGCTCTGCGGATGCTTGGGATTGGAGGCTTGGCATTTGGCACCGGTTATGGATCTATATTTTCTAAAACTCTGATAACTATTGTGGACCTATATTTATTTCTTTTGGCCCTGACTTTGGATGATTTTGGGATAATGTAAACTCTAAAACCCCGCGTGGTTGCATTTTATTTTGTTTACTTTATCTCGTTCTTTTATGTCTTGTGTTTGGATACCAATCCCCGTAGCACCCCGAAAGCTTGTTGAGTCTTCCGCTGTACCAAATTTTGGGGGTGTTACAGATTGGTATCAGAGCCAAGGTTATAGAGAACTAGGTAAATAGACACCTAAACTATAACCGATTTTTATAGAAAACGATCCTCGACCATTGCCCGCCAGCCCGCCAAGCCGAAGCATCATTGTTTATTATTGAGGTATTATGAGATTATTGAGATGATTATAGATTTGGGATTTCTTGAGATGATTTGAGGATTTGAGGTTTATTGATTTAGTGATATGATACGTTTTGAGGAATTATATGCATTTTGAGGAATTATATACGTTTTGAGGAATTATATGGCTTAGTTGTTTTGAGAATGGTTTTAGTAATGCGGTATTTTAAAATCTTTCTTGATTATATACGATTTGGAATTATATGATGATTTTTGGATTTGGTATTTTGAGTTCGCGGTTTAGCTGTTTTGAAACACTTACACCTACCCTACGCCGTTGTCACAGACTATGGTCTCCCATACGCCTGATGTTGTTGAGGATATTCTTACTACACCGTTATTGCCAGCATAGTTCACCATGGCTCCTGATGACCCTTACCAGGTTGTCATGCATTCAACTACTATGATACCGACAGGTTCTACTTCAGCACCACCTGCTGCATCTACGCAGGGACCCTCATCTTCTTTAGGGATCCCTGGTACATCGAGGCAGCTTACTCTTCATCAGGCTTTGGCTCGTGTGGCTCCACGTTTTGCCCACCGAGCTACGGCACGCATGTCGGTACGCCCTACTCCATCACCTTTACAGATTGATGCTCACTCTCTTCTGTCTGAGGCACCACCCACATCATTGCGTCGACATCCTAGATCACCTACCCCTTCACCACATGGTTCACCTGTTAGGAGACGACGATTGATGATGTACTCTTCCGATGAGGAGGAGGAGTACGAGGGTGAGGATGAGGCTGATGACCCTCAAGAAGCTGAGCAGGGTGATGATGATGACCCTGAGGAGGAGGATGACCCTCAGGAGGATAAGATGCCTGATGATGATGATGTGTTAGTACCACCAGCTCAGGCTGATGAGCCTGATTCACCTGTACATCCGATTGAGCCTGATTCACCTGATCATCCGTTTTTGTTTGAGTTGCCACCTGGTAGTCCCGTTGAGTCAGATGCACCTTCTGAGGTTTCTGCTGAGCATGCAGAGTTAGGTGAGATTGGTAGGTTGTGGGCTCAGATTACGGATCTTGGTGAGAGAGTTGCACGTATATCTGATCAACTTGAGAGGGTTATTGGAGAGTTCATAGCGGATCTGAGAGTGGATATGAATGTGGTTGTGGGCAGGACTACTGAGATGAGGAGAGTTTTGATGGAGGTACATGAGCATATCGATAGTTTACAGCGAGGTTTTGTTACAGCTCGAGAGGTTGACCGCAAGCTATGGCAAAGGAATGCCGAGCTGGAGAAGGAGGTGGCTGACCTCAAGAGAGACCGAGACACCCATAGTGTGGAGCTAGGATCATTATGGAGGGATCTTGATGGCTTGAGGCAGGAGTTGAGGAACCTCCGCCAGCAGCGTGGCTAGACGTTTGAGCTATGTTATCTTGTTGCTTTCTTAACCGAGGAGTGTTCGGTTAGAAAAGCTAGTTATCATATTTTGATGTATTTCCGTTGATTACTCGTCTCGTTGGAACGATTGTTATCTTTGTGTTTTCGGTAGTTGGAACAATGTTGGATCTTTATTGTATGGTCGATGGTTATTATTTTATGGTATTATGTGGATGTTGGATATTATGGAAATTGAGTTCCTATGCGCCTTATTGATGTCTTATGGTGTATTGTTGATATTCTTTCCATGACATGGCTTCGTTGATTTAATTCTTGTTGAGCATATGATCAGTTCTATCGGAGACTCACGAACTTGTATGATGTTTCAGATCAATGGCCCCACGAAGAAACCCTGTTAGAGCTACCAGAACTGGACCTGCAACGACTACCCCTGGTCGTCGAGGACGCCGTCCAACTCGAAATGTTGAGACCCCTACTCCTGATAACCTGGACACTACTAACCGCAACAACAGGAATCAAAATGTTGATGTTCAGGGAGACAATGATCATGTTCCACTTAATGCACCTACTGTGGATCAAGCAATGATCAATCAACTTGTGGAGCAACGAGTTGCTGAGCTACTAGCTGAGTCAAATCATTCCAACAATTCTGCTGGAACATTTCCACCTGTTCGTGCTAATGGATGTAACTACAAGGAGTTTAAGATTTGTGGACCTATTGAGTTTGGTGGAACTGAAGGAGTGGTTTACTTGGTTAGGTGGATAGAGAAAACTGAGTCTGTGTTTAATGTCAGTGGTTGTGCGGAGAATACGAAGGTAAAGTTTGCTTCTTTTACCTTCAAGGATGAAGCCTTAACTTGGTGGAACAATTACCGTAACTCGGTTGGGAGTGATGTGGCTTATGCTATGACTTGGGAGCAATTTAAGTCTTTGTTGATTCAGACTTACTGCCCAAGGAATGAGATTAAGAAGTTGGAAATTGAGTTCTGGAACCACAAAGTGAAAGGTACCGATATGGCAACTTACAATCGCCGTTATCGAGAGTTGGCCTTACTCTGTCCCGATATGGTTAGGACTGAGACCCAAAAGATTGAGAGGTATACCGATGGATTGCCGGTAGCTACAAGGAACGATGTGATTTCTGCTAAGCCTGCAAACATTCATGAGGCTATCACTATCGCCCAACAATTGATGGACTCTTTGGCATTGGAAGAAGCTGAGAAGGATAAGAATGGAAAGAGAAAGAGGGACGATCACTCTAAGGGTAATGATCGTCGAAACAAGCGACAACTAACTACTAGAGCTTATGCCATGGGAGATGGAGACAAGAAGAACTACAATGGAGATGCACCCAAATGTAACCGATGTTACAAGCATCATTCTGGTCGATGTACGGTAATGTGCAAGAATTGCTCTAAGATGGGACACATAGCTAAGGATTGTAGAGCTCGACCACTTGCTATGGTTCAAGCTACTCCTGAAACTATGAACAAAGCAAATGTTACTTGCTATGGATGTGGAAAGAAAGGACATTATCGGAATGAGTGTAGGGAATCGTGGAACCGAGGAAATCAAGGATCGGGTGGTAATGGGTACAATAATGGAAACCGTGGAGCTGGAGGAAACCGTAGACGACAAGATAATGGGGACCAACGTGTGAAAGCTAGAGCTGCTCATGGAAGAGTGTATGCACTCGGGAACGAGAGAGGAGAAGATCCGAACGTTGTTACTGGTACGTTCCTTCTCAATAATCGTTATGCTTCAATACTATTTGATACTGGTGCCGATAAGAGTTTTGTGTCCACTAAGTTTGCACCCTTACTTGAGAAACCCCCGATGGCCTTAGGAATTGGTTATGATGTAGAGTTAGCTAATGGAAACATAGAGAGGATTAAAACTATCATTCGCGGTTGCACGTTAAACTTTCTGAACCGTCCTTTCAACATAGATCTTCTACCCGTCACGTTAGGAAGTTTTGATGTCATTATTGGTATGGATTGGTTGTCGAAGTATCGTGCTCATATAATTTGTGATGAGAAGATCGTGCGTGTGCCATACGGCAAGGAGATTCTGAACATACCAGGAGATAGAAAGGATTTGAGAGGCCCATCTAGATTAGCGGTCGTATCTTGTACTAAGTTGCCAAAGCTAATGGAAAAGGGAAGTTACCTTTTCTTAGCCCAAATTTCTGTGAAAGGAGAGAAGGAGAAAAAGGAAAGGTGCGTTGGAGATGTACCTATAGTTCGTGATTTTTCGGATGTGTTTCCCGATGACTTGCCGGGAATTCCGCCTAATACACAAGTGGAATTTCAAATTGAGTTGATACCTGGTGCTGCACCTGTAGCACGAGCGCCTTATCGTCTTGCACCTACTGAATTGGAAGAGTTGTCGAGACAATTAGCGGAGTTAGCCGAAAAGGGATTCATAAGACCAAGTTCTTCGCCTTGGGGAGCCCCGGTCTTATTTGTGAAGAAGAAGGATGGATCGTTTCGCATGTGTATTGATTACCGAGAGTTGAACAAGTTAACGGTGAAGAATAGATACCCGTTACCGAGGATCGACGATTTGTTCGATCAACTTCAAGGATCGAGTGTGTATTCGAAGATCGATTTGAGATCGGGATATCATCAGCTTCGAGTGCGCGAGGAAGATATTCCGAAAACGGCTTTCAGAACCCGTTACGGGCATTACGAGTTTCAAGTGATTCCGTTTGGGTTAACTAACGCACCGGCGGTATTCATGGATCTCATGAATCGGGTGTGTAAGCCTTACTTAGATAAATTCGTGATCGTGTTCATCGATGACATTCTGATATATTCGAAGAGTGAGAAGGAGCATGAGGAGCATCTAAGACTTATCTTAGAATTGCTCAGGAAGGAGAAACTGTATGCCAAGTTTTCGAAATGTGAATTTTGGATTCCGACGGTACAATTTCTAGGTCATGTGATTGATAGACAAGGAGTTCATGTGGATCCTGCTAAGGTTGAAGCAATTAAAGATTGGGTTGCACCTACGACCCCAACAGAAGTTCGTCAATTTTTGGGATTAGCCGGTTATTACCGAAGATTCATTGAGGGATTTTCGAAGATAGCAAAACCGTTGACCAAATTGACTCAAAAGAGTGTTAAGTATGAATGGGGAGATAAGGAAGAGGAAGCATTTCAGTTACTTAAGGAGATGTTGTGTAGTGCTCCTATCTTGGCGTTACCCGAAGGTAACGAGGATTTTGTCATCTATTGTGACGCTTCACATAAAGGTTTAGGAGCTGTGTTAATGCAACGAGAGAAAGTGATAACTTATGCTTCCCGAAAGCTCAAGAAGCATGAGAAGAACTACACCACCCATGATTTGGAGTTAGGTGCTGTGGGTTTTGCTTTGAGGATATAGAGACATTACTTGTATGGAACCAAGTGTGTAGTGTTTACTGACCACAAAAGTCTGCAACACATTTTGAACCAAAAAGAGCTTAACATGAGGCAGCGACGTTGGATTGAGCTGCTAAGCGATTACGATTGTGAGATTCGCTACCATCCGGGTAAAGCAAACATTGTTGCTGATGCTCTTAGTCGAAAGGTGAGGATTCCACCGTTACAAGTTAGGTCATTAGGAATGACTATCGTATCGCCATTACCGTCTCAAATATTAGAAGCTCAAACGGAAGCGTTGAAAGCAGAAAATCGGTCTGATGAGAATATATTTGGGATGGCAGAAAATGAGAAGGGATTTGTTAGACGTTCTGATGGAGTGTTATGTTTTGGAGAGCGAAGTTGGGTACCATTGTATGGAGGAATTCGAGAGTTGATTATGCATGAGTCGCATAAGTCAAGATACTCTATTCATCCTGGGTCTGACAAGATGTACCAGGATTTGAAAAAGTTATACTGGTGGCCAAATATGAAGGCTGATATAACGTTGTATGTTAGTAAGTGCTTGACTTGCTCTAAGGTTAAAGCCGAACATCAAAGACCATCAGGATTATTGAGGCAGCCAGAACTCCCGGTTTGGAAATGGGAGCGGATTACGATGGACTTTATTACCAAATTACCAAAGACAGCTAGCGGTTGCGACGCTATATGGGTAATTGTGGATCGTTTGACTAAGTCTACTCATTTCCTGGCGATTAGTGAAGATGATAGTGTGGATAAACTTGCGAGGTTGTACGTGAAGGAGATTGTTTCTCGTCATGGAGTTCCGATATCGATTATTTCAGATCGCGACAGCCGCTTCACGTCAGCATTGTGGCGATCACTTCAAACCGCTTTGGGGACGAGACTTGATATGAGTACTGCATATCACCCCAAAACCGATGGTCAAAGTTAGAGAACTATTCAGACTTTGGAGGATATGCTTCGTGCATGCATCATAGACTTTGGTAAAGGCTGGGAGAAATATCTACCCCTTGCGGAGTTCTCCTACAACAATAGCTACCACACAAGTCTTAAGGCTGCACCATTTGAAGCTTTGTATGGTCGTAAATGTCGTTCACCTATTGGTTGGGCAGAAGTTGGAGATAGCCAACTCACAGGCCCTGAGCTTATTTTGGAAACTACTGAGAAAGTAACGCAAATTCGAGATCGACTGCAAGCAGCTATAGATAGGCAGAAAAGCTACGCCGATCAGAGGCGTAAACCCCTAGAATTCCAGGTTGGAGACAAAGTGATGTTGAAAGTCTCGCCTTGGAAGGGTGTGATACGTTTTGGGAAACGTGAGAAACTTAATCCCCGCTACATTGGACCATTTCTTATTTTGGAAAGAATTGGGCCCGTAGCGTATCGTTTGGAATTACCCATGGAACTGAGTAAAGTTCATGATGTGTTTCATGTTAGCAATCTGAAGAAATGCCTTTCAGAGGAAACACCAGTTATACCAATCAAGGATATTCGTGTGGATGAAAGTTTGAATTTTGTGGAAGAGCCGATTGAGATAATGGATAGAGAGATCAAACGACTCAAGAGGAGTCGTATTCCGCTCATCAAAGTTCGTTGGAATTCGCGGCACGGACAGGAATTCACGTGGGAACGCGAGGATGAGTTTCGAAAGAGATATCCGAAGCTTTTTACTTCGTAGATGGTTTGTTCCGAGAGAAACCCGGGACGGGTTTCTTCTGAGCCTGGGAGGATGTGACAACTGGCAAAATAGGGAGCCATTTATAAAACCCGCATTACATTAAAATTTTAAATTTGGAATATTTGAAAAGTTTATTGTGACGAGATATTTTACGAACGTTGGTACCTGATTTTAATCGTACGATAGTTATGAGATTTGGTTATTTATTTATGGTTTGGTTGATTCGGTCGTGATGATTTATTTTATGATCGTTATCTTTGGCACTACATTGACTCTGGCACTAGATTAACCTAACAAATTTTAATCTTTTACTTAACGGTAGCGATTCACCGTTAAATAAACATTATGTCTTTCATACATATCTATATGTTTCGGGAAATGTTGTTGGGAAAATCATTTATGACGTGTACGAATATGTTTGGCGAAAATTTAATACTTTTATGAACGAATAATCGTGTCACGGAAAAACCGATTAAAAAGAGTTCACTAATTATTAAAGTATTTGTGGCTAGTTTTGGAAAAGTGAAACTTGAGGGACCTAAGTGCAAAATTCGGGTATAATACCCATACCCTAGCCCTAACCCCTTTCATAATTATCATCACACACCTCTCTTTCCTCTCCCTCTTGTCGCCGCCGACTGCACACCCCGACACCATCACCACCGCCGTTTTCCAAGCTACACCACCATCACCAAAATACTCACCATCATCCCCTTGTTCTTGTGGTGTGAAACACGCGCCTCTCCCCTCCGTTTTTAGTGATACCGCCGCACCACACACCACACGCCACCATACCATCATTTTTCTTGGTATTCATTCGATTTGAAGGTGAGAAAACGTGAGTTTTGTGTCGGGTTTGACTATTTTGAGTCGAACCCGAATTGAATCTTGATATTTTGGGATGTTAAAATTCGAAATGAAAATGGGTTTTGATATAAAAATGAGTTTGGTATCCATGGGGGTCGATTCTTGATTTATTGGTGCTCGGATTTGGATTTTGATGCGTTTGGTTTGGGTTGTGGCTCGTATTGAGCTCGACCGAGACCCAAGGTCTCGGTATGATTACTCCTCGACTTGGTTGAGAGTCTTGGAGGTGTCGTGGTTCGGTTATGATTGATTCTTGGTGATTAGTTGCTCTCGACTTGTTCTTGTTGTTGTTTTGATTCTCGGCCGACACCCCCACCTCGCGGGCTGTTTTGGTCGAATGGCTCTTTTGAGCTAGCCGAGACCAAAAGGTCTCGGGTGAGGTTGATTCTTATGATTTGTGGTCTCATAGTTGACCCGGGTTTGACTTGGTAGGTCGACCCGTAATATTGGTATATTTGGTTTTGGTTAATATTGTGTTAATATTTCATGTTGTGGCATATGTTGGACCGAAGCTTTTGGACGTTGGTTTACTTGTATTTTGATTTGGAGATGTGTTGACGAGTATGGAATTGGGGACCGATTGTGAGACGGTCAATTAGATGACGGAGATAGGTTAGTTGGGTGCCGTAGTCGGACCCTCATGTTGTAGCACGTGGATATGGGATTGTTTGGACGGAGTTGATTTATTATTGTGACTTGATTCTTATTATTTTGGACTTGGACTATGAGCCGAGGGTCATGACTCGGACATGTGACCAAATTCTATGACTCAATAAATATTTAAAAGTCGATATTAAAAATAATACTCGTAATAATATTATTAAGAATATAATCGTTTATATACGTATATAGACGTGTTAAACGTATATATATATATATATATATATATATATATATATATATATATATATATATATATATATATATATATATATATATATATATATATATATATATATATATATATATATATGTATATGCGTATATTAATAATAAAACGATCACGAGTAAACGTTATAATAATAAAATGATAGTTATTATACTATGCAAATAGTGTAATAAATGTCGGACTATTGTTATAAATAATAACTATATAAATAATGGCGAAATATAAGTCGGGTAACTAATAATTAAAAATGTGATTTTGTTTATAAATTAGAAACTTATCGAGTTATACGAATTGTGGGTCTTTAAAGTCCAAGTGGGCTTTATATTGTGACTTTGTGTTGTCACGGATATATGACGGTTAATATAAACATTTTATATATCGAATGACTTATTCTAGATCGAGTTATTTGACGATATAAAATGAGTATATTAATGGGCATCGTATCCCACGACGCCCATAGGATGTGGTATATATTTTAGGTTAATAAATTACTATATGTCTCGTGGAATTTGGCCGATTCGATGATATATATAGGGAATTCATTGGACTACGACATATACCAAATAGAAACTTATGTGCAATGTGCTTTAGGTTGGGTATAATTTTGGAACAATATATTACGTAAATAAGTATGGGAGATTATCAAATTGACGGATTTAATAAGCTTCGATAATTATTTAAATAATATATTGGGCTAACATTAGACCTATAGTTGTCTTATTATTGTTCTTTGTTGTGGCTTTTTGGTTTGAGCTGTGTCGACCCTCCACCCGTATGGATACCAAACGTCGAATTTCAAATGAATATGAAGTTAATTCGAGAAATGGATATTTTTGGAAAGTAAAATGGAATATGTTTGGGAATGGGAATATTTGATTTTGAGGAAATGATTTCTGAACGGGTTTGATATTGTTAGGAAGTGCCGAGTTTGTAGTCGCCGTTACGTGAGTTGCTTGAGATTACTTACGTCTTTCCTCTATCGTTTCTTTTGAGGATTTCTGGACTTGAGGTGAGTCATAGCGCCACTTTTACTCTTGAACTTTGTTTTCAATACTTGGGGTGAGAAACGTGCAAATGTTTTATGTGGACTATTATCGCTTTATTTATTTATTTCAAAACTTGCTATGCTTATAGAACTAGGTAGGATTAAGCGAGGCCTAGTCCCGAACTAGGTAAGCTATTGATTTAGTTGTTGAGCGAGGCCTAGTCCCGAACTAGGTAAGCTATTGGATTGGTTATAGAGCGAGGCCTAGACTTGAGCTAGGTAAGCTATTGATTGGATTGATTTGAGCTATAGCGTGCACCTATAGGGATGATTTATTTTGGTTGGAATATTTTGGTTGGATGATTGAGGCCTAGTCTAGCTAGCAAGCGTTTTGCGTATATGTCCACTATATTGAATTATGAATCTAAACCTATGATCTCACCAGCGAAAGCTGACTTTTAGCACGTTTTCTCAGGTAATTAAGTGATGCTCTGCGGATGCTTGGGATTGGAGGCTTGGCATTTGGCACCGGTTATGGATCTATATTTTCTAAAACTCTGATAACTATTGTGGACCTATATTTATTTCTTTTGGCCCTGACTTTGGATGATTTTGGGATAATGTAAACTCTAAAACCCCGCGTGGTTGCATTTTATTTTGTTTACTTTATCTCGTTCTTTTATGTCTTGTGTTTGGATACCAATCCCCGTAGCACCCCGAAAGCTTGTTGAGTCTTCCGCTGTACCAAATTTTGGGGGTGTTACAGTTAGGGGTGTCAGTAGGGTCGGGTTGACCCTAACCCGATAAGGCTTATCGGGTCGAGTAAAAAACTTGCTGAGTTGTTTTGACCCGAACTCGATAACCCCAATAGTCTTATCAGCTCGGGTTAGGATTAAATAAATAATGCTATCGGGTTATCGGGTCAACCCGATAAGACCCGACAATCACTTTTTGACTTTTTGGTTATTACTTTTTAGAACATACAATAGTTGTTATCTTAGAAGGTATGCCCGGACCAAAACCCGATTTGGCCCAACAGGCCATGGTCCTTATATTTTTTGCTAAAGCCTGGTCTGGCCTGGGCTACCCCAAAGCCAGAAAAAGCCCGCCAAAAACCTGAAAAACCTGCTAGAAAGCTCAAAAAAGCTCGCCAAAAAAGCCCGAAAGCTGGAGCTTTTGTTGTTGAAGAGCTTTTATTGTGCAATTAAGTATTTTTTTTTATAATGTGTAACTTTGTTTTGTTATTTTTACTAATATTTTTACAAATATTAATCAAATATTGTCATATATAGTTACTATATTATCATTACAAGATATATAAAAAAGCCGGGCCTAGGTCGTGCTAAGCCCGATCCGTACCATTTGGGCTGAAATAGGCATAATATTTTGGTAAGGACCTGGGCTTTTTTGAACTATAAATGTCTGGTCTTTTTTCGGCCCTGTCTAAGCTCGGCCTAGCCCGGCTTTATGCACCCCTACCAAAGACAACCTTTAAATGAGATCTTATACGTAAATTTTTCGGCGTAAAACCACACGCCCCCAGGTAGAGAGCAGGTAGAAAATCCTACAACGAACAAGATTTTTTCCATTGTAAATTCGTACGGAGCAATCAACGAATCTCGGCAAAATAGAAGAAGATGTGACCCAATTTTCCTATTCAAATCTATCTTCTTCTTCATTCTCAACGTTATAAGTAAACTAATTCTATCACTAGTGTATAACTAAAGGGACCAAAATTTAAACATACCCACACTGATCCACTATCTGTGACTCAGCAAATTAGATCAATCCAAAATGAACAAACCCTAACTCCATTAACACACACCAGAAACACACACAAATCCCAAAATGGGCGAAATCAGAAGCTATGAAGACGAAAATCTTAATAACCACAATCCAAAAAAAGCCTAAATTATCCCAAAACATCATAAACCCCACCCAAATCCTCATAGAATTCGCCCACCACGCCCCCGAAACCGCCAGAATCAACAACGGCAGCTTTGGGAGCGTCCCGAACACCATCACAACCTCCCAACGCCAATTCCACCTCAAATTCCTCTCCCAACCTGACCAATTCTTCTTCAACACCTTGCCCAAACAAATTCTCACCTCTAGGAAGCTTCTTAAGTCCTTAATCAACGCGGACGACATCTTCGAGGTCACGTTAGTCGATAACGCGACCACTGCGTCCGCGATAGTTTTGCAAAATGTAGGGAGGGGGTTTAGTGAGGGTAGGTATGCTATGAATGATCTTGTTGTTATGTTTAGTTGCGCGTTTCAGGTGGTTAAGAAGAGTATTGACGCGTATGTGAGGCGCGCGTGTGGGGAGGTTGTTGTAGTTGATTTGTCGTTTCCTGTTAGGGGGAGTGATGAGATTGTGATGTGTTTAGGTTAGGGTTGGTTAAGGGGAAGGGGGATGGGAGGAAGGTTAGGTTAGCGATAATAGATCATATAACGTCAATGCCTAGTGAAAGAAACTCTTGAGTTGGATACTCGGGGCGTAGAGTAGGGCAAGGAAAAAGAGTCCTTGTAGCCGAACCACGATAAACATCCGTGTTGTGGTTTGATCGTTTCTTACTTTATTCTTGCATATTATTTATAGTTTATTAGTTTCGATTAGTGATTACAAGTAAAGCTTTCAAAGTAAATCAAGTGAAAAACCGGTAAACTATTCAACCCCCTTATAGTTTTCCACAGGAGTTATAAGGTTGGAAAGATTGAATATGCGTATTATTTTGGAGAAGGAGATATTGGTGACTGCAAGTTTTTTTTAGATGGAGAGAAGGTTGGATAGGGACCTTGAATGTGCGATGTGTGTTTAGGTTTTCATAATGAAGAACTTATATTCTTAAGGGTGTAGCGTTTTTTGTGGATTTGGGTTGGACATTAGATAATAATTATGGGCTTGCTGGATTTTTTAAAGTTGGGTTGCGAATTTTTAGTTAGTATGGGCTAAATCTGAAAATTTTGTTAAATTAATTGTGAGATTGGGTTTATCTAACTATCTTCACAATATTACCGTTTATCGTTTTTATATTTTTAAAAGTATCGCATGTGTAATACCTAAAAATCCTAAACGTGTAAAATGACCAAAATGCCCTTACATTTAAAAATCATTAATAATTACTTATACAATACCAAATAAGTCCTAACAAGTTTGTAATTCATCATATATGATCTAAAACATTTAGAAATCTAAAATTAAATATGAGAAAGATAATTTCGTGACATGAATATTTATTTGGGCCGTTTCTAATTTGTAAACAAACTATAAATAAAAAATAAAGATCCAATAACAACAAATAAACCCAACTGACTTAAGCCCATGTGATTCCTTTGTTTCTTTGGCCCATGCTCGATCCAAATCAAATAAAAATAAAGGTTCAACTGTCCTCTTTCTGGCATACGTACGATTCATTACAACAATTTCTAAAAACCCTAACTCTCTCAAAACACAATCAGTGGTATTCTTGAACCAAGGGTCGATCAAGTACAAGGTTTCCAAGGAGTGTGGTTTGTGTTTCTTGCATCCATTCGATTTTACACTAGCTTGGTATCATCTTTACACCTTTTCTTGTCCTTTTAATTTGTTATACGCGTGCATGGTTCCTTGAAACTATATATGTAAATTGATCTAGCTTAAACATGTATATGTACGCATGATACAATGTATAAACATATATAAATCGTACACTATTAATTATAGTCGAGACATAGGTTGTGTTTTGGTTTTTGCTTTTCGAACAACACATAAAATCATAAAAGGTTTGCGTTTTGTTTGTGTTGCAGGTGAAGGTAAATAAGGGTTTGTTGGGTTGTTGTGTCGCGACCAAAAACGGCCAAGGAGGGTATGTTTTGTTTGTGGTCGACGAGAACAAGAAAAGAATAACGAAAAGAGGAATTAGGGTTTTGCATGGTTCGAATAGGTTAGGGTTAGGGTTTTGGAAGAAAATTATGGGTTGAATGGTTTAATAAAGTTTAGGGGGTGTTTTGTTAATTTGTAAACTTAAAGGTTTATTTTGTAAACTAAAATAACTAAGGGGTAACTCGTATAAAATATAGTAGAGGGGGTAATATGTGATTTTGATATTATAAAGGTTTATTTGGTTATATACATATTATTAAGGGTCGAATGGTACTTTTTATAATTTAAGGGTTTATTTTGTAAATTTCTAAAATATAAATATTAATTTGTAAAATATGAATGTTAAGGGTCTAATTTGAATAATATGTGAAATTTATGATAATTACATTTAAAACCTTACACTTTGGTATAATTATATTTTGAACCCTAAAATATTAATAAATGTAATAATTAAACCCTAAAAACTTTATTAATAAATTTAATTGATATTTAACTTAATAATTATATGAAATCTTAATAAACATGTAAAACTGTTATTGATGGAAACTTACCAAAATAGGATACCCGCTATAAATGGAAATTACTTAAAATGGAAAGATAACCTAAAATTAGTAATCTAAGTGAAATGAACTGTTTGTAATATCGTTTTATCATTCCTTTAGGATTATGCAAGGCATGAGTGATTTTCTAGTTCTGTGTTTGCTTATTTATCAGTTTTGCTTTTGGTATAAGGTACGGATATTCTGACCTTACTCTTAAGGTTTCCTTTGTGATTACAACCTTTGATAAGAACCTTTGATATGAACCTTCTATTTTGAACCTTTACTAAGATAAACCTTGCTATTTGAACTTTTTGATATGACAACTATGTTTGAGCCTTTATTTATGAACCTTTTGTTACCTGAGCTTCACTAGGCATGGGGGTTCCATGTCCATGTCATAGATGCACCTTTGACATGACTCTAGGGCAGTAGAGTGATGTTCTGCCATGTCCCTTTCATTGGTTGTACATATATGAATGTTATATGTTTTGGGTAGGGGCGTATGGATGCATCCTATATCTGTTTCTGATATGTTATAATATGATAGTTTTTCTGGTGAATGTGGATGTATGTACAATACATGTCCTTCACAACTCTGGGAGCTAGCTACTCCATTTATGTTGCCTTATATGTGATTATGATATGTTTATGAGCTCATGATATTCTGACTCTGTTTATAGAGGTGACTATATAAATTCCTTACCTAACCTACACACTACATTTACCAAATATTCATTATGCCTAATTATGATTTTCCCATACTATATCATTTGTACCTCAGTATTTATATTTTAGTTTATTATTGTTATATCCTTTCACTGGGCTTTTTAAGCTCAGCCGCATTTCTTTTCTTCGCGGCAGGTATTCAAGATTGCTTTTGGGATAGCTTTCGGGGGTTTGAGAGTAGAGCTGAGTGAAGATTTGACCATAGTGATCTTAGATTAAAGTTATTTATGTAAGACTTCCGCTTTTGTTTAGTTATGTATGTTCTGATGTGAAACCATATTTTTGTGACAACTCTACCCTTGTCGGGTTGGGGTGTTACAGCATGTGCTCCATTTTTGTATGAAATAGCATTTTTTTTAAACTTAAAATCTCGCTATTTGTAAAGCTATTGTCATAAAACGCATATAGCTAAAAAAATGTTGCTCGCCAAAATTTTAATTTCAGGGTACCCGCCGCCGCTTCGCCAAAAAACCCGCTAGAAAGCTCGAAAAAGCTCGCCAAAAAGCCCAAAAGCTTGAGCTTTTGTTGTTGGAGAGCTTTTATTGTGCAATTAATGTATTTTTTTATAATCTGTAACTTTGTTTTGTTATTTTTACTAATATTTTTACAAATATTAATCAAATATTGTCATATATAGTTACTATATTATCATTACAAAATATATAAAAAAAGCCCGGCCTAGCCCGGTCTATACCATTTGGGCTGAAATAGGCATAATATTTTGGTAAGGGCTTGGGCTTTTTTGAACTATAAAAGTCTGGTCTTTTTTCGGCCCGGTCTAAGCCCAGCCTGCCCCGAGCTTTGTGCACCCCTACTAAACACAACCTTTAAATAAGATCTTATACATAAATTTTTCGGCGTAAAATACACGCCTCCAGGCAGAGAGCGGGTAGAAAATCCTACAATGAACAAGATTTTTTCCATTGTAAATTCGTACGGAGCAATCAACGAATCTCAGCAAAATAGAAGAAGATGTGACCCAATTTTCCTCTTCAAATCTATCTTCTTCTCATTCTCAACATTATAAGTAAACTAATTCTATCACTAGTGATAGAAATGGGGGAGATGTTGGCGAAGAGTTAAGAGAATTCTAATGATCCCATGTTAGGAGCTTCTAACGGCTCGACATAAGAGTGAAGTAGGAGCTTACAGAGTTAGGGAATATTGTACACGGCCCTACGACTAGTATTAAAGAATATAACCCGTCATCCATCATAAATTCGTACAAAGCAATCACCGAATCTCAGCAAAATAGAAGAAGAAGCGACCCAATTTTCCAGTTCAAAAGAAGATCTATCTTCTTCTTCATTCTCAACATAAGTAAAAACTAATTCTATCACTAGTGTATAACTAGAGGGACCAAAATTTAAACATACCCACACACACTGATCCACTATCTGTGTGACTCGGCAAATTGGATCAATCATCCAAAATGAACAAACCCTAACTCCATTAACACACACTAAAAACACACACACACACACACTGAAACCAATCCCTTTTAATGGGTGAAATCAGACACCATGATGATGATAACATCAATAACCACCATATAAAAAAACCAAAACTAACCAAAACCCTCATTTCCCAGGCCCAAATCCTCACAGAATTCGCCCACCACGCGCCCGAAACTGCCCGAATCAACAACGGCAGCTTCGGGAGCGTCCCGAACACCATCACAGCCTCCCAGCGCCAATTCCATCTCAAATTCCTATCCCAACCTGACCAATTCTTCTTCACCACCTTGCCCAAACAAATTCTCACCTCTAGGAAGCTTCTTAAGTCCCTAATCAACGCGGACGACGTCTCCGAGGTCGCGTTAGTCGATAACGCGACCACTGCGTCCGCGATAGTTTTGCAAAATGTAGGCAGGGGGTTTAGTGAGGGTAGGTATTGTAAGAATGATGTTGTGGTTATGTTTAGTTGCGCGTTTCAGGCGGTTAAGAAGAGTATTGACGCGTATGTTAAGCGCGCGGGTGGGGAGGTTGTTATAGTTGATTTGCCGTTTCCTGTTAGGGAGAAACACGAGATAATAGATGCATTTAGGGAAGGGTTGGTTAAGGGGAAAGGGGATGGGCGGAAGGTTAGGTTAGCGATAATAGATCATATAACGTCAATGCCTAGTGTGGTAATGCCGGTTAAGGAGTTGGTTAAGGTGTGTAGGGAGGAAGGTGTGGATAGGGTGTTTGTGGACGCGGCGCATGCTATAGGGAGTGTGAGTGTTGACGTGAAGGAGATTGGGGCGGATTTTTACGTTAGTAATTTGCATAAGTGGTTTTTTTGTCCGCCGAGTGTGGCGGTGTTGTATAGTAGGAAGGATGTGGCGGAGGATTTGCATCATCCGGTTGTGTCGCATGAGTATGGGAATGGGTTAGCGATTGAGAGTGCGTGGATCGGGACTAGGGATTATAGCCCGCAGTTGGTTGTGCCGGATGTTTTCGAGTTTGTTAATAGGTTTGAAGGCGGGATTGAGGGGATTATGAAGAGGAATCATGACGCGGTTGTGGAAATGGGGGAGATGTTGGCGAAGAGCTGGGGGACGAGTTTGGGTGCGCCGCCGGAGATGTGTCCGAGTATGGCTATGGTTGGGTTGCCGTCGAGTTTGGGGGTTTTGAGCAATGATGATGCGTTGAGGTTGAGGAATTGCTTTAGAGATCGTTTTGGTGTGGAAGTTCCGATACATTATCAGCCGTTGAGAGACGAGGAAGCTGGACCGAGGGATGAGAGTGGTGGTTTTGTAACCGCGTATGCTAGGATTTCTCATCAGGTTTATAACACCGTTGATGATTATATTAAATTTAGGGATGCGGTTAACCAGCTTTTGCGTGACGGTTTTAGTTGCAAGATGTTGCTTCCTAGAGAAGAATAATGAAGTTAGTATGTTCGCGCCTTCTTTTTGTTGTTTCCGTTGAAAAAATTAACATAAGTTTTGTGATATGTTGTGTAGAATTTGTGCTTTGCACCGAGTTGTTTGTATGACAATGTAACGTTTTGTACAACGACGATATTCATTTCACAATATCAATCATAAAAGGCAGCTCTTTGTAGCTATTGCTTTTTGCGTTCATTGGCTTCTTGTTTTATACTGCATTGTTGCGTTGCTGCTACAAGTTTAGGGCTAATTCAACTAATGAACCTTAGTGTGCTTAGTGGCTTGGTATTTGAATTCATGCTTGGTACACGACACTTGTTTATCTCAAGCAGTGTATGCTAGTGATTATCCTAGAGTGCTGCATTTTATGTTTCTGTGTCTTGTTTTATGATCGCTTAGTTAGCCATCATAAGTTCATGAATGTAAGGAAAGACAAGCTTCGAGTCTTATGATTTGAGTCATGGGTTGATAATTATGGTGGAGGGGAAGTTCATTTTGCTTGTATTTAGGCTAGTCTTGTTTCCATTTATCCTTCACCCAGTGAAAAAGGGAGCTGGATGTTGATTCGTACAGTCATACTAGTAAGTGAGGTGGCTATGTGTCTGGGGTTTGAACTGGCAGACCATCACAAGTCTCATATTAAGAGTGGAAGATACTGCTTTACTGCCAGGAGGTTAGACTAAATTAAGTAAAGAACCTTAGAGTACATAATGACTTGGGGTTTTCTTTGATTCATGCTTGGTAAAGGACAGGTATTTGTCTCGAGCAGTGTATGCTAGTGATGCGCTTAAGTTTCTGTATCTTAATTTGTGACAGCTTAATTAGCCATGATAAGTCATTAGTATCTTGGTCTCTACTTAGTCTGCTGATACGAGCAAGTGAGGTGACTGTGTACTGGGGTTTGGCACTTTGACCTCAGGGTCACCAATTTGGTATTACATGTCGATAGATTAGATGACATTGTTACTTATGTGTGATGGCGATTCATATGGCAGGGGTGTTTTAGTAATGTCTTGACTCGTGAGATTATGCACATCTATTTTTTATGTTTGCATTTTGTAGATATCCGATCTAAGAGTAATGTTAAATAGACAGAACAAATCAACCTAAACATATGCCTAATCATTCATTTTTTGACACATGACATGGACATTTTTCTCTCCTCATCTCTGCCATTGAATTTGACATGTGTTTCAATCTCATTGTTAGGCCTATTCTAGCTTCATGGTTTAGGACTAAAAAATCATTTTCTCGAATGTAAATAATAATATTTTCAAGTTTTAACACAGTTATCATTCTCTCGGAAACTTTGCTCTAAGGCCTAGGCGCACATGACTAAAAAAACTGAATGACATATATAGTTCCTGCAAATACACATGTGTTTTTAGTTTCCAGAACAACTTATGATATGCAGACAGGACAATTCTTGTTGATACTGCAGTCAACAAACTAAATGATCTCTTGAAGCGAATATTTAATTTATGATACTTTGGTTAAAAATGAATGAAGACAAACCATCATTGACACATGTTTAGAAGCTTTAGTTGTTTTCTAACAATTAGAAAGGCTCTTGTGATTTTTCTCCCCAGAAAGTTCCAAAACTTGACTCGTGTTCTCCTCAGAAAGTTTATGATAAGGATGATCAAGGAATATTCGATTAATCATTTCATTTGATCAAAGCTGATTTCAAATACATGTATATGATTAGATTTTCCCTCTAAAGTTGCGAGTGTGAGAGATTAGTAGATTACCCAATTACCAAATAGGTGTGTGCCCTTTGTGTTGATGTGTTGTTCTGTTCTGTCGTATACACATCTGGTGTTACTACTAGACTTCCTTTGCAAGACACGAGAGGAGTTCATATGAACAATCCAAGGAGGTTAATGTTAGGCAACTTTATACAACAGAGTGAGTGACTTATTTCTGATAGAATGTCGTAGTATTGTGTATATTATTGATCACAGTGACAAAGTGTATTTGTTTTTCCTGAACTAAGCCCTGCAGACCAGGTGAATTTTACTAAGTTGCATTACCGATTCTGGTGTCGATCCGTGTTACTTTGTTTGTGCTTATATGTTGTAGATCAAATTGCAACATAGTATTATACAGATGTTGCAACTCCATACTAGAATGTAACTTTGGAGGTGTTATAAGTTCATGAACCTTGCAGGATTAGAGGTGTAACTGCTTGGAATCATGTGTGTAAATTCTTGCATTCAAACATATTACTACAGTTACCAAGACTGTTAGGGATTGTGTTATGGAGAAAGTTATCTGTTTATTGTGTTTGGAAAACACAATAACGCAATTCGAACTAAGCAGGGTGAGATCTGCTCTTTGAAAACACCGAGCTGCATTTCATTTCACTCATTTATGTCAGGTCTGTGTATAAAGATGCTCAGAATCCGTCTTTGATATTGATTGGGTTGTCATGCTTTCTAAACTCCACGATGACTGTATTCTTGACTACTGCAATGACACGTGTTCCCTGCATTCTTGCCAGTTGTATGAGCAACCCACTGTGTTTGTTTACCATCTCTATTCAATTAAATTTAAACCATCTATGCGCTGCTATCCTAATCTAGTAGTAATATATTAGGACTCTTCACACTTGCTTTAGCGATCACTACTCTGCTTCTGCTCATCTTTTGCACCCACTCTTTAGTCCCATCCATTGTATTGTAGTCAACTGTAAGTCACTGATGATGATAAACTTCTGGGCATTTGCAAACTCTCTTGCAGCTAGTATATCAGCTTAATTCCAGACACTGAGTCTTGGACCCATCAGCAGCTGGAACTGTGGAACCACTTGAATTGATGAGTGGTAAAATATGTTAATGTGACCATCAGTTGGATAAAATGATACAAATATTCATTTTGGTATATAGCTTTGCTATTGCCCAGATCGAATATAAAGTTTAACGATATTGGAAAACACGAAATATACAGATAATGGTTCATATTTTCGCTATTGCCCAGATCGAATATTATTTTAGCTGATTTCATATTTCTTCATTTCCTTGTATCAACTTTTGTACAAACTATGATTTTAATAATCACAATCATCACTTAATAAGTTTTTTTTTTTTTTTAACTAATAAACATACGTTTATCACATTCATATATATATATATATATATATATATATATATATATATATATATATATATATATATTGACATCTAGTTATTATTTGTATTTTTTTCTACAAGACATGATGATATAAAATTATAAATAGGGTGCCCCTTATGTTTTTTGTTTGAGTAAATTGCATTTTTGGTCCCTGTGGTTTGGCCAAATTGCATGCTTGGTTCCCATCCTTTCAAAAGTGCAACGACCATCCCTGTTTTGAAATTTGACCTGCATATTTAGTCTCTGACTACACTTAAATGACTAAAATGACTTTAATCGTCTTCCCACTCGATTTTCACATGATTATTTTTTATTTCTTTATAATAAAATTCATCAATCTCATAAGAACACATGAGCAATATCACAAACACACAAATGTAATTTTGAAAATATATCATCTTAAAAAACCCTAACTAATAAACAACAATCGTCAAAAACACACTCACAAACCCTCATCCATAAAAAACACAAAAAACACATTCACACACTCACAAACCCATATACACATTATTAACTGAGAGCTTATCATCATCATCATCATCATCATCATTTTCATTTTTTTTTCAAAAAACATTCATTTTGAAACAAACACTTACAAAACCAAAATGGAAAAAAAACCTAACTATCAAAAACACCCATATCAACAAATAAAAAATAACCTTAAGTCTAAATTAGAATAATACAACACATATTTACAAACAAACACATTTAAACAAATTATTCCTCACAATTTTAATCAATATTTTTGTATTCTTGTTGTTGGTCGCTGCTAGCCGTCGTCGACTGCTGTTAACCGGCGTTGATGTATCACCATCTTCCTCTTTTTGTTTTCTTTGTCAACTAAACTAACTGTTAACTATAATAGATCTACATGTGATGATGGTGTCATTGCTTGGTGCTGTCTTGGTGTTCATTCACTTTGTAAAAAGAAAAATAGAAATCCATGTGAATATTCAAGGGGAAGAAGACAAAGGGTATTTCAGTCATTCACTATGCAAGTTCAAAATAGGGACGTTCGTTGCACTTTCGAAAAGATAGGGACCAAACATGCAATTTGGCATAACCACATGGACCAAAAATGCAATTTACTCTTTTTTATCTTTTCAAAAAGGTGACTTATTAGAGCACAAGGTGCAGACGACGAAGTGAGGTTCGCCGTCCGATGTAGCACCTCCAACGGCGAGCCGTTGCTCGCCGCCACACCGGAGGGGCCTCGCCGTTGCTCGCCGTTGGCTAACTCGTCGTGGCCACGGCGAAGCAAGTTTTCTGACATTTTGCAGCAGCTTTCTTTTGTAACCCAGCAGCTTTCTTTTGTTGTGTTTTTTTTTTTTGTTTGGTTTTGATTTTGAAGATGTGTTTTGATTTTGTAACCCAGCAGCAGATTTTGTTTGCAGGTTGTGTTTTGATTTTGAAGAAGAAGACAACATTTATAAACTTGTCCTTATGGTTTAATTTATTTGCAGTTTAAGTCCTTGTAGTTTTCTTTTCAATATTTACAGTTTTGGTCCTTGTTTATTTGCAATTTTTTTTATTTTATTTTTTTTTTTAGCAGCTTAAATTTTTTAAAAATATAAGCATAAAATTTTAATTTTAGTTATTTTTGTTTTGAATGGAATTAATTTAATTTATTTAAAGAAATGAATAATAAAATAAGTGTGTAAGAGGTGGGGCCCGAATGGGGAAGTTGAGGTTTGTTGTTTGGTGAGGGGGGTTTGTTGTTGTTAGTTGAAGTTGAGGTGTTTTGGTGATGTGGCATGGTGGGGCCCGAATGGGGAGGCACAAGCTTGTTGCTGCACCTTGTGCTCTTAGAAGCAAGTATGCAATTTCAAATAAAGTAATTTTAGCTGAGTTCATATGTCTTCATTTCCTAGTATCAACTTTTTATACAAACTCTGATTTAATAATCACAATCATCACTTGCGTTTACGTTGGTCCCTTGCGTTTTGCACTGTTCTTTTTCATTTGTAATACCCGAACTAGTCGGTTCCTTGTCATTTTTGTTCAGGTCTCAGCTCCGTTAATATACTTGATTGAAGAGTTGAGATGCCATCCTGTTGTAATAACTTGCTCGTAGCGTAATAAATATCTTGTTGCCTTAAAAAAAAAAAAAAAAAAAAAAAAAAAAAAAAAAAAAATCACGATCATCGCTTGATAAAGATATGATGATATAAAGGCTGCCCCTTCTGTTTTTGTTTTCTTTTCAAAAGGTGACTTAGCAAGTATGCAATTTCAAATAAAGCAAGTCTTTGCTCAAAAATAAAATAAAATAAAATAAAGTAAGTCTCATTTCACATGAGCTTTTTTTCTATAAAGTATAAACCAAATTTCTAAGCAAAGGGTTAAAGTTTTAACAGAGACACAAAGAAGACCAAGACCCAGACATGAATAAAGCCTGATCATGACATGACACCATATCTACGTACATGTGTGGTGTAGAATTATTGATGTTGTGAACTGTTCATGGTTGCATTTTCTTAAATGGCATGCATGTTACATGTTGCATGCAAAAGACATCATTAATTGAGAAGGGTAAAAAGCACAAGAGAATATCTTTATATGAACTCTTTATGATACTAGAATATTACCAAAACAAATGAAGCGAGAACCTGAGATCCGATGCGAACAATCAGTCAAAGGGGCGGAGATATTATGAAAATGGACTTTTGGTCGAGACTCCATTAGATATAGGAGTAGGACTAGTAACCTGTCACGTGTAAAACTAGCGCACATATTTTAGATAGGCGCGCTTAGTGCTTCCTTTATTTAAAGTCCATTTAGTTACAAAATAATGCGCGCATTGTCATAAACTATCCATGAGCGCATGACATCATGCGCGGTTAAGTTTTTCTCATTTGAAACTTAATATGTACGTGTAGTGTATGTGGTGCGTCCTTCACTTTTTTTCACATTCATGCACCTTTTATCCTTTGCTCAATACTACGTACGTATCATATTATCTTGACGAAGACTTTAAGGCAAGCTTGGTCATACACTAGCATTATTTTATATGAGGGATGCTACATCCACATAAAAACCTCACAAAAAACTCCCACTCGCTGACGTGTCAGCGGGTGATTGGTTTTTAGTGGGATGTGGAACCCACAAAAAACCAATCACCCGCTGACACGTCAGCGAGTGGGAGTTTTTTGTGGGATTTTTATGTGGATGTAGCAAATTTCATTTTATATTCAAAAACAAAAGATTGGGAGTTCACGTCAACAATTAATGGAAAAAGTAGAAGTTGACACATGTTAGGTGATGGGTAGATTATGTGGACACTACTGCTCAGCGCATTCTAGACCATGCGATCGACCATTTTCGTAAACCCAGTGACGTATTAATTCTGTTACGTAATCACTTTTTAAGGGTGCGTTTAGTATGCCGCCATCAATCACAATGAGAATGATTTTGATAGTAGTGGTGGGCCCCTCGATATGAAAGATCCATACCTTACCCTTTGAAGTATATGAAGTATGGAGCATTTCTATCATTCGTTACCATAGTTGTGGGCCCCCTCATCTTAAACTAACACATTTAATCACTTTCATAGTTATAGTGTCATTCTCATAGTCAGATATCAAATGCACCTTAAAAGAATATAGTAACAGTAAAGACCAATGTTTTTAAAAACCGGGTTTTTAATCGATCCGGTCGAGTCACTGGGCACTGGTTCAACCACTGGGTCAACCCAATTTTCCATTTAAATATTTTTTAATTTTTTGACCGGGTCAACCGGTTTGACCGCCGAGTCAACCCGATATTTATTTAAAAAAATTGAAAAAAACCAAACCTGGCCGGGTTTCAAGACCCGGGTTGACCCGGGTCACGCAAAACTCGGCGGGTCTAACCGGTTAACCCGATTTTAGAAACTCGGGTTTTTTTAACCCTTTTTGTGCCCGGGCATCGGTCCGACTGATTGAACAGGCCGGGTCGACCCGGGTTTGAAAACATTAATTGGTCATGACTACAATTGCAAAGACCATGCGAAGGGATCATATTTTCATGCATCAAAAGGAAATCTAAATCTTGGAAGTAGAAACTTAAAAGGAAATCGAAATAATGGGAATTGAAGAATAAGAAACTTAAAGGAAGTGCACAAAAGATGGATTTTATAAGGAAAAAAGATCATCACCTATATGTTATTTCATAAATTTGGGATTTGTGCTCTTAACCAATGCATGCATTAATAAGTCTTAAGAGCACAAGGTGTCGTGGTGTTATTCGTCTCGTGTTATAGCAAAAAATGTTGTTACATCAACACTTTTCTCTTATAATTTAAAACAAAAACACCCTCCCTCTATCAATAGTAAATTAATCAAAGCAAAGCAATTTTAGTTTTCTTTAACAAAACATTATCAATAAAATAATTTCAAAAACCAACCTCTGTTTTGGTGTTTGTCGCATGAATGACCACCTTTAGCAGTAGCAACAAAAAAAACTGTCTTAAGATTGTTATTTCTTAAGTGTAGTGCTACTAGAGACACACAAACAAATAATGTTTTGATAATAACAAGAAATATTGTTTGTTTGTTTGCACACTCACACTTGCCAGAGGTCTTTCTGGAAGCGGTCCCTTTACCCTCAGGTAAGGGTGTGACTGTTTACATCTCACCTCCTAATACCTTGCTCCGGTGGGATCGAGTATTGTTGTTGTTGTTGATGCTGCTTTTAACCAATATGCATTAAGAAGTCCTAAATGATATGAGCACAATCAAGACATTGAACCCAACACACAACCTCCCCTTTCACTCTCTTTAAACTCACGACATGCTATGCCGAGAAATAGTTATTTTTTGCATCAAAGCCTTGGAGGGACCCGTGTTCCCTAGCTGCAAAGCACATATATATAAAACCTTTGCCGATGCTTTTTCTATGCCCACACCTTGCACCTTGAGTATACTTAAACATGGACTAGTCAAGATATATAGCTCCTTGTTTTTGTAATAATGATGATAGAACTATGAAATGAAAGCTTCTATTTGGCATCCATGCATGTATCCACAAGGAGTTGGTACGCAACATCAGTGGCGGCGATTAGCATGTGCAAGTGGTGCAACTGCACCGGGCCTCCTTTGTAAGGGGCCCCCAATTTAGTATACATTCATTAATATTTATAGTTTTGTATATAAACGTTTTGAATTTTTAGTGTCTTTGTTAAATATTATCAATGTTAAACCGGGCCACATACAAAAAATAGAAGACAAACTTTGGATCACATACAAAAAGAGTGAAAGACTTGGATTATGGGGGCCTCATTTTTGATTTTGTACCGGGCCTCCCAAATCAATAGGAGGGCCCTGCGCAACATCATATCTAACCCATGGGAGCTGAGAAGCAGTCTTATTAAATGTCGATTAATTTCCGTCAATAGTATACCAAAACACAGTCTTATAAACTATGACACATGACATAAAACAACTAAAATCCATAATGGTCACATTTCGTGCCTAAACCAACTAACAAAATTGTATAAAGAACAATGTTTCGATTTAAGGCACATTAAGAGGCATGCAAACCTTCCCTAAATGGAAAGTTCTCTAGAGTACTGGTTTGTGCAGTTATATATCATGCAAGTTTAGGACTTAGGAGAAGTACATATATATTTTTTGAAAGTTGAAATTGCTCCTTTGTTCAACAATTCTATTTATTTGGGTTAACTTATTATCAAGTTTGTTAACTTTTTTGTTTTTCTCTTTTGACGTTTAGTTAGTGGTTTGTCTGTTGCTAGTGTTTGAATTTGTCTATATCAATCATGCCATGGGACAGTGTAGTAGTTTCCTTTCTTTTTCGCATGCATTTGCCTTTATAATGACATTGCTTTCATTCACTTAATCATGAACCTCTTTCTAGTTTTCATACATAAGTTTTATACATTTTTTGGTTTCTTGCCTATTCTTCACTATAATTGCCAACTTTTTGGCTCCAAGCTTAGAAAAATTTCATAATCCAATATGACAAAAGAAAAGAAAAAAGAGAGCAATGAGAGTGTCCCATTTTATAAGCTCTTTGCGTTTGCAGATTCAACTGATTACATGTTGATGATAGCGGGTACTATTGGTGCTATTGGTAATGGATTATGTATGCCTCTCTTGGCTATTGTTTTCGGCGAAGTTGTTGATGCTTTAGGTGAGAACCAGAATAACAAGGACGTGGTCGGTCTTGTTTCCAAAGTAAGTTACAAAAAGCACAAAATTTATTTTCATAGTAATTGTTTCACCACTAAAACAGCTAATTATCATATTATATACTGTGCTGTCATAGGAATCGCTGAAATTTGTTTACCTGGCTATTGGGTCTGGTGTGACATCATTCCTCCGTAAGTACTAATCCTTTCAAGGGGTGCTTGGCATTAGTTTTATGAAAGTGATCATCTCATTATCGCGTTTCAAGTTGCACGTTATCAGTGTCTTACACTACGCTAATGCAACGAAAATTTGCAACGGTAGATTTCAGTTGCAAATTTGCAACCGTAATGCAACGAATTAACAACCGAATAGCAACGACAAAGAAAATGGTTGCAAATCCGTTGCAAAATATAAACTAATTTCTTTCACATTTATTTTTATTTTTTCCGTTGCAAATTATAAAAAATTGCGACGGAAGACAAAAAGTAAATCTAAAAGAAATTAAAATTTATTTTCTGTTGCAATTCCATTGCAATTTTCATAATTTGCAACAGAATAGCAACTGAAGACAAAATTTAAATCTAAAAGAAATTATCATTTGTTTTCCGTTGCAATTCGGTTGCAAATTTTCAAATTTTGCAATGGAATAACAACGGAAGACAAGTATTAAATCTGAAACAAACTGTAGAAACGTAGAGGGGTGGTGAATACGTTCCTTTTTAAAACTTAAAATGTTTCGTTTAAAATTTCCAATTAAGTGTGACTAAATATGAATAGTAGTTATGTCACTTAATAGCAAGAATGCAAGCAATCACATAAACATAAACATAAAATGAGGTTTGAACGTTTTTAACCAATTCAGATTACACTTGGGACGGTACTTAAAATGTATGGACGGTCCCTTAAATGTTTGGGGACCGTCCCTGTATAAGGGACCGCCACCGGTGGCATTTTACTACGTGCGATTAAGTTTTCTTGTATTTTGCATTTCTAAGTTAACTAGTTAACATCATAAGCATACACATAACAAGCCACACAAACATAAATGTAATGCAAGCATAGAAAGTAAAGATATAGGAAGAGAAAACGCAAACCAGACATGATGATTTATAGTGGTTCGGCACGAAGCACCTCTTCGTCCTACTCCACTCTCCCCCTTTTGTCGAAGCAAAAAAGGTGTCGCCAATGTTGAGGTAGACTTGATAAGATGACCCAAGAAGACAACTTGAGCATACAAAATGAAAGATGATCTCCAAATGTACTAGACTATCTCGACCCCTATCGTTTAAAGTATTGAGCGTGCATCATCCTAGTGAAGCCTTGCTCCTACCGCCATGGTTTTAACCAACTCCGAATCATGTACCCAACTACTTTCGAGCTCCCCCTAGCTCATTGCATCCCTAGTTTGACACTTGCAAATGCTCCCCCTTGGTGTATGCTCAAAACTAGTTGTGATATGTTTAATTAGTTGTAATGGTCTAGTAGGTGTATTAAGTCCTAATTGTGTTAAAACTGAGGTTTAGCTTGAGGAGTCAAGCTTGCAAAGAGAAGAGCTCGAGCAACTCTCGGTTCTCTAGTCTAGGGCTGACCAAAAGACCCGAATGGACCGGACCGATCGAGACCGGACCGGACCGACCACATTCGGCACACCTTGGTGGATTATACAAATTTTGTTAAGAAGTGGTACATTTGGTAGGATTTGAGACGCTATGTAATATGATATTTGAATGTTTGACTAATTATCAATTTGGGTTTCAATTGAGCGTTTGGAAATATTTAGTTTTCGATATTTGTATATTACGGGAAATGGCTTAATGCTGTTTTTTTGTAACCAAAATTGTAACAGAATCATCACACATTCATACCGTTGCAATCTTTCTAGCAAAATTCTTTCGTTGCAATCTCGTACCAAATTTTGTCCGTTGCAATTTCCTTGTAATATATGTTGTAGCAAAACCGTTGGAAAATTATTAGAATATGATCCGTTGCAAAAATGGTTTTTAATGTACAACGAATTTTTCTTAGTTGGAAAACCGTTGCAACTTTTTTTCCCAGTTAGAAATCCGTTGCAATATAAATTTCCATGGAGCATTAACGCTACGGTAGGAATCCGTTGCAAATGGCTATTTGTAACGGATTTGCAACGGATTCCTACCGTAGCATTAGCCCAATTGTGTAGTAGTGTTAGTGTTTAAGTACAGTGAAACAAATTCTGATAGATTATACAAATAGTCGTAAAATAACAAAAGTGAGCTCGTTTTGTTATAGTTGATTATCTGAGAGTGCTTATACCATATCACATAATCACTTTTATGAAATGCAATGCCAAACAACCTCTAATTGATAAAATCGCCCTGAAATTGCTCTAATATTTATGTGTGTTAATTCATAGAGGTGGCAATGTGGATGGCAACGGGAGAAAGACAGGCTGCAAGAATACGAAATTTGTATCTAAAAACCATACTGAGACAAGATGTCTCTTTCTTCGACAAGGAAACAAATACAGGTGAAGTTGTTGGCAGGATTTCTGGCGATACCGTCCTCATACAAGATGCCATGGGGGAAAAGGTTTTTAGTTTTTTCGTTCTCAGATTAGTACAAAAGTTAAGCTGGAAACAAGTGTTTGATAAATGTTTATTCTGGTTTTGCAAGGTTGGAAAATTCACACAGCTCGTGGCAACATTTGTAGGTGGCTTCGTGATAGCATTCATCAAGGGATGGTTTCTTACGCTTGTTATGTTGTTGACGATTCCTCCATTGGTGATAACTGGTGCAGTTATGTCAATAGCGATATCCAAGATGGCGGCACGGGGCCAAAAAGCTTATACTAAAGCAGCCAATGTAGTCGAACAAACAATTGGATCAATCAGGACGGTAATGTTACAAATACGGGATAAATGTATACGGAGGCCACCCTACTATTCAACTTCTAATTGAAAAAGTTGAGTAGTTGATTGACTTTATTACTAATTGCTATTTTTTTTCGTTATAGGTTGCTTCTTTTGGCAGGGAGAAAAAAGCTGTGGCAGATTATAAATATTCGCTTACAGATGCTTATAATTCCAGTGTTAATGAAGGCCTGGCCGCTGGCGCTGGTCTTGGATCGATGCTTTGTATCATGTACTGTAGTTACGCGTTGGCCGTCTGGTATGGTGCAAAGATGATACTTGAAAGAGGGTACACTGGTGGGACTGTGGTTAACGTAATTATGGCCGTGCTTACTGGATCCTCGTGAGTAGCATTCTTTTTCTATATTAATACTATTCACTTATTACTGATATGTGCAACATCAATTTCTAACCATTTAACGCAACAAATTGCATGTTCTGAAAACATACTTCAAAAAGATTCAAGCAACTTTACTTTTTTCTAACTATTTAATGCAACAAATTGCATTTTTTGGTAGCAGGACTGCAAGTATGTTGCAAATGTCATTAAAAACTAGATGTTAGTTGTTACTGCACCTTGAATTTTGAGCTCAATTTTAGAATGTCGGGTTCTTCAGGTCTATTCGGCAAGGTACTCCGTGTTTGAGTGCCTTTGCTACAGGTCAGGCAGCAGCGTTCAAAATGTTCGAAACTATAAACCGAAAGCCTGAAATAGATGCGTATGATACAAAGGGAAAAGTATTAAGCGATATTCGTGGTGATATAGAATTAAAGAATGTATATTTCAGTTATCCAACAAGACCAGATGAGCCGATATTCAGTGGCTTCTCACTTTCTGTATCAAGTGGAACGACTGCAGCGTTGGTTGGACAAAGTGGAAGTGGAAAGTCGACAGTGATCAGCCTAATAGAGAGATTTTACGATCCACAAGCAGGGGAAATTCTTATTGACAATATTAATCTTAAAGAATTTCAACTAAAATGGATTAGAAAGAAAATCGGTCTTGTTAGCCAAGAACCTGTTTTGTTTACATCAAGTATTAAGGATAATATTATGTATGGGAAAGACGGTGCAACTGATGAGGAGATTAGAGTTGCAGTCGAGCTTGCGAATGCTGCTAAATTTATCGATCAACTACCTAAACGACTGGATACGATGGTTGGTGAACATGGAACACAACTATCTGGTGGACAGAAGCAAAGAATCGCTATAGCAAGAGCGATTCTTAAAGATCCTCGTATTCTTCTTCTGGATGAAGCAACAAGTGCACTTGATGCGGAATCCGAGAGAGTTGTGCAGGAGGCATTGGATAGGATAATGGTGAATAGAACGACTGTTATTGTTGCACATCGTCTAAGCACAGTGAGAAATGCCGATATGATTGCAGTCATTCATCACGGAAAGTTGGTTGAAAAAGGTAGTTTTTTTCTTCCTGTTTCCTTTCTTATGTCAAAGTTTGGTTACTCAATAATGAGATCAAATCCGTTAACTTTTTTATGAAATAGTTCCTTACTATAAAATCAGAACTTTAACAATTAGTAGTTAATGATTGAACAGGATCTCATTTAGAGTTACTCCAGGATCCTGAAGGAGCATATGCTCAACTTATAAGATTGCAAGAGGTTAATACCGATTCAGCACAGCATAGTTCACAAGTCAGAAGGTCATCCCACCAGCAGCCAATAAGCCCGGAGTCATCTAGCAGTCGCCATGTTATCATGCCGACACAAGATAGTGTCCCCAAGTCCATCGAGATAGAAGCCACTCGAGTCGAGGAACCGACAAAAAAGCCTCCCAAAGTCCCACTCACACGCCTTTTCTATCTTAACAAGCCCGAGATACCCATACTAGTTTTGGGATCAATTGCAGCTATAACTAATGGAATAGTCCTACCAGTTTTCGGCATACTAATATCTAGCATGATCAAGATCTTCTTTGAATCACACCATAAGATGAAAAGAGACTCAATCTTCTGGGCTCTAATGTTCACACTCGTGGGAGTAGTGTCGCTCTTTTCATTTACCGGGAGATCATATTTTTTCTCTGTTGCAGGTGCTAAACTAATAAGAAGGACAAGATTGTTATGCTTTGAGAAAGTGATAAATATGGAGGTTGGTTGGTTTGATAAGAGTGAGAACACAAGTGGTGCTATTGGTGCACGACTGTCATCAGATGCAGCCAGTGTTCGTGGTTTAGTTGGAGACGCGCTTGCTCAGCTTGTACAGGATCTATCTTCCGTTGTTGTTGGTGTGACCATAGCTCTTTTCACGTGCTGGCAATTAGCCCTTGTAATTCTTGTTCTTGCTCCATTAGTAGGTGTTAATGGATATGTTCAGGTAAAATTCAATAAAGGGTTTAGCAATGATGCTAAGGCTATGTACGAGGAAGCCAGTCAGGTGGCGAGCGATGCAGTTCGGAGTATAAGGACAGTGGCATCTTTTTGTGCAGAAGAGAAATTAGTGAGAGAGTACAGAAATAAATGTGACACTCCTAAGAAAAAAGGGATACAGCAAGGTTTGATCAGTGGGGTCGGGTTTGGTGTATCGAATTCTGTACTTTATATTATGTACGCAGCCAGTTTTTACGCTGGTGCTCGGTTTGTTGAGGCGGGAATGACTACATATTCAGACATTTTTCGGGTATTTTTTGCTCTGACAATGACAGCATATGCAGTTTCTCAATCAAGCTCATTTGCACCTGATACAGGCAAAGCCATGAGTTCTGCTGTATCAGTGTTTAACATTCTAGACCGGAAGTCAGAGATTGACCCGAGTGATGAATCAGGAATGACATTAGACACTGTCAAAGGGGAAATTGAGCTTCATCACATTAGTTTTAGATATCCCACTAGACCAGATGTCGAGATATTTCGTGATCTATGTTTAACAATCAATAGTGGGAAAACGGTCGCATTGGTTGGCGAGAGTGGGAGTGGGAAATCGACAGTTATTTCACTTCTCCAAAGATTTTACAAACCTGATTCAGGGTCTATTACACTCGATGGAGTAGAGTTGCAAAAATTTCAACTCAAGTGGCTTAGGCTGCAGATGGGTCTGGTGAGTCAAGAACCTGCATTGTTCAATGAAACCATCCGAGCAAACATTAGTTATGGAAAGGACGGTGAAGCAACCGAGGCTGAAATAGTAGCGGCTTCTGAGCTAGCCAATGCCCACAAGTTCATTAGTGGGCTACACGAAGGTTATGATACAGAGGTAGGGGAACGAGGTGTGCAACTGTCAGGAGGGCAGAAGCAAAGAGTGGCGATTGCTAGAGCGATTGTGAAGCGTCCCAAGATACTACTACTGGACGAGGCTACAAGTGCGTTGGATGCCGAGTCAGAAAAAGTGGTTCAAGACGCGTTGGATAAGGTGATGGTTAACAGGACCACAGTTGTGGTTGCTCATCGGTTGACAACTATTAAAGGAGCTGATTTGATTGCGGTTGTGAAAAATGGAGTCATTGTCGAGAAAGGAAAGCATGATGATCTAATCAATATTGAAGGCGGATTCTATGCATCTTTAGTTGCACTGCACATGACTACTTGAGCTCTAAAAACAGTTGTAACCTTAATTATAAAGAATTGTAATGGCATATAAGATCTGCTTTGTTATATCATGATACAACAGAGGTAACATATGTTATTGTGTGTGTTTGTGTGTTTATACAACAGAGTTAATATATGACATTGTTTTTATCAAATCAGTCAAGAACATTCCTACTGTTTTCATAGCTGTTCTTCTTCACAGTTAATTGCATATTACTACCATGCATTTCTTTCACTTTTAACAGAAATAACATCACTTGAAATTAGAATTTGGTTACCTGATTTTCGCGATATCAAAGTTGCCAACATTTTAGCTTTAAGCCTACGAATCCAACAATCATTGCGTAAGCTGGTGTGATGAAAGGAAACAAAAAAGACTGTCCCATTTTATAAGCTCTTTAGCGTGAAAATGATTTTCATCTAAAATGAATGAAACATTTCCATCTAGTTTGTGGCCGTTATCAGTTTTGATCAATTATGGTCCATATATATATGTGAATCCGAGTGATCAAGTAGAAGTAGCGATTCCTTGTAAAAGTCCATGAAGAATGAGCTCTCTACTCCAGAAATCCCAAGATTCTTGATTTGTTGTGAGCATGGGTCATAAACAGCAAGTGTGGTAAATGGGTCAAAAACAGCAAGTTGGGTAAACTGATGTGCATTTCGAATGTCAAATATAGGTTCACCATTCTTCCTAAACCCCAATATTTTACTTGTACGTGCGTCAATTGAGAATAGCTTTCTAAAAGACGAGTCATGCTCCATCACCCATACACCACAATGATCTGCTCCCTCAACCCAAATGTATCCATACACAACAAGAGACCCATTTAGCTTAGAGGGGTGTTTCTTTTTTCCCCATAGCTAAGAGATGCTATTTAATATTATTACTTTTTAGATGGGACCCACAAAAATCCTTTAAATGGTCTATATCCACAAGGCTTAATTTATCATCTCCTCCCTATTAAGATGCTTATATAGAAGTGGGGCCCATATGAATCCTTAGCTAAGGAAAAAAAGAAACAACCCCTGAGACATGTAAGATCAATTCATTTGTTAAGCTATCTGGCAGGTTTAGCACTTTAAACTCCTTGGTAATCAAATCAAATGACACAACCACATGATTTCTGATAGTAGAAGCCTTCTCACGAGCACCCCAATAGATAAACCTATCTATAACAACCTGAGTTGACCCGATAAGTTCAATTGATTGACGAGGCAAATTACTACTTGGAATCACATTCCAAACACCCGAGCTCAATGTAAATACTTCAACATGCCAAGGCACGTTAATGTTAAATGCATTTACAACCTTAACAACGGTAGGGTCACTAGTAACGGGACAGACCCCGAAACCATAAACAGTCTGAAGAGGGACACATCTAGGGATGGCAATAACAAATGATTTTTGGATTGATGGGTTCCAAATAACAACCACCCAATTCTTATAACGTTTATGAAAAGCATGCAAACACATTAATCCATGACACACACCAAAAATGAATGAAATATGTTGATACAAAAGTTGGGCGTACCTGATTGTTGGGCTTTGCTCTTATATCAATTCGTTCCTTAGCACTTTGTTACCTGCGTACTAAGAAAATAAACAACACCGTTAGGCTTATCGAGGGATTGTCTCCCCCGATTAGACTCCGGCGTGAGAGTAAGTAATCGAATTTAGGTTTTGGTTTAAGAGTTTAGGGATTCCGTGAATCGTACCTTCAATGAGAATCGTATGATTCTATATATAGGGGCTAAGAAACCGTGTTTCTTGCTCCTTACTCTACGCACGCATGGTGCTTATCCGAGGTAAGGATATCTATTCCTTGAATAGATGATCCTTATCGGATATCCGGTGAGTTAGATTGGGCCTTTGGGCTTCATAAGCCCAAGCGTTGATACTGCGGCCCATACCATTTGTCATGGTAGCCCATTCGTGATGGGCTTAAGTATAAGTAATGTCTATCATTTGGGCTTGCGGCCCAAATATAGGCTATACGTCATCATGTCCCCCCAGTCTAGTATGCGCGGCACGTAGCCGCGGGTACTAGACTTAATGTAAGCAGCGGTAAGCGTGGTGGGATAATGAACAAATTGTTACCGCCTTTTTGGAGGTGCAATGCACCTAACAGGTTCAAAATAGTTACCTCGGTAATTGGGGGTGGTGTCCACGTATCACTTGGGATTCGGGAAAAAGTGTTGTACCTTTTGATCTTCTAGCCATACGTTTACTGTGAGTGGGATCCACGTGGGCGTGAATTAGGGTTTTTACCACCCTATATAAGAGTGCCGTCCCCCTTTATTTTCACCACACAGTAAAATACACACACAACTACTATTCATCTTCTTCATTTTGAGAGCGTTTTTGCTAGAAAACCTTTGAACTTCTGTAGGTAATCTTTGTGTGCGTCCACTTAGTTTTAAGATGAACATGGTCGCTCAATTAGAGGAGTTTCGCTCTGCGTTGTCTGTTGAGGATGTGATGCGCTTTTCTTCCGACTTTTTTGTGCCTTTGGATGTGCATCCAGAGGCGCCAGATGTCGATGCGTGTATAGCCGACTTCCCCGAAGGGAAGATAGGTTTATACACGAAATTTTTCGAGTACGCTAACTACCGCGTACCTATATCTATATTTCTGAGCGATTTGCTCAATCACTATCGCCTCCACATCTCTCAGCTGCACTGTATAGGTGCGGCGAAGGTGTCGAATTTTGAGGTAAACTGCCGTTTACTAGCGATAGAACCAACTGTAGATTTATTCCGCTCCTTTTACCACTCAACATGGTCGAACGGTTGGGTGTCCTTTGCGAAGCGCCCGCGGGCGTTTCAATGTTATACGGAGAAGGTTGACGCCCTCAAGAATTGGAGGGAATTTTTCTTTTGGGTAGACGACGTGGTCTTTCCTTCCAATTTTGAGTTTTATACTCAGGCGTCTTTACCAAGGGATGGGCATCCCGCACCCGGTTCCTATAGTATTGCTGACGCGCAGACGTTAAATGCCAATCGATTGGCCATTAACCCCTATCCGGAGGAGTTTTTGGTGCATGTAGGATTGAGTCGCGCGTATTTTGGCGCAGCGGATGAGGTTCCCACTTTCCTGAGTGAGGATGGCCGGGGTGGGTGTTCATCCTTTGTAATTGTTTGTAAGTTTTTCATCCTTTTTCTTCGCGCATTTACCAACTAATCTTTCGTTGTTTTCTTGCTTCATTTTTATATGTGCAGAGATGGACTTATTCGCAGTGGTGAAGCTTGATAAGCCAAAGCAGGTGACCATAGGGGTGCGTCCTCTGAGGGAAGGGGAGCTGCCTTTGCTGGAAGCGACCGCGGGGCGTTTGACTGTTTTGCCCGCGACAGTCCCCGAGGACATGCCACCACTTGTGGTGACGCCCGTCCAGAGTATGGCGCCAGAGGTAGTGGTGGCGCCCACTGTGGTGCCTGAAGTGGAGGTGGCGCGCGAGGAGGCGCGCTCAGGGTCATCTGACAGTATTCGGATCCTGAAACCTGAGGAGGTGTTGAGGGAAGAGGTTGCGCAGAACTTTAAGCGCAAGGGAGAGGCTGGAACCAGTGGCACCAGCAAGAGGCGTCGACACGTCATCAAAGACGCAGAGTCGAACGCGGAAGAAACTTCGACCTCCGGCGCACGGTTGAAGGCTGATGCTTCTCCGTTTCTGTAAGTGTGCATTTCTTCTCTCTTTTTTTTTTTTTTTTTTTGCAATTACTTGTTGTAATTTTTTGTTGACTGTCTTTGTTCCGTAGGGATGACGACGCGAAGGACGATGAAGTATCCTCTCCGCAGAATGAAAACAAGGGAGAGGATACCTTGGCAGCTGATGGTGGTGAGGCGCAGCAACTTCTTGATGAGTTGGCTGCGACTACTGCCCGTCAGGCTGAGCTGGTGGCGCAGCTGAAGGGAAAGCGCGTTGGGGAGAGTCGTGCTCTGGCCCAGAAGGAAGAAGAGTTGGAGAAGCTGCGCGTGCTATTGGCGGGCGTGCAGGCTGAGCTCGGGGAGTCAAGGGCGTATGGGGAGAAGATGGCTCAGGACAAGATGAGCATCTTGGCTGATCTGCTACATGCGAGGGCGTGCAACGAGCAGATAAAGGCCAAGGCATCATGGTCTGTGTCGTTCCTTGAGGAAAAAAGGTCTGAGCATTATGCTAGCCTGCAAGAGTTCAAGGAGCGCATGGAGAAGACGCTCGTGATGTATGAGGAGAAGCTGCGCGCACTTAGCATTGAGTACGACGAGGAGCTGTATCCTCATCTCATGTCTGTGATTGCTGAGCGCAGGTATTCTTACACCCTTATCTTTTAGAATTGTTTTCTTCACTCCATTTTATCTTATCTTGTTACCACTTTGTGAATGCAGGTGGTTGATCAACCATGGGCTTCGTCTGGCAGCTCTAAGTACTTTAGAGTCTGCGGAGGTGGTGGAGGCCTTTGGGAAGGTTGTCCACTGCGCGATGGCGCGTGGCCGTTCGCAGGCGATGGAGGAGCTCCGTGAGGCCAAGTTGCTGGAGAAGGATTTGGCGGAGATTCCTGGTTATAGCTCAACGGCGTACGATGAGCTGGTGGAGGCGATGGCGGGGCTGAAGGTTCTTGAGCTGCCGCATATAGGGAAATTGGAGCGCGACCAAGATGACCCTATAGCTGTGCTGATGGCCGGTTTAACTTTGCAGCGCCATCTTGAGAAGAATGCGGAAGAGGAGTTAGACTATTATCTAAAACCTGATGTATCGCAGCTTCAAGTCCCAGTTTTTGCGCGGCCCCGTGATATCCTCAAGCCTTTTGCTCTGGAGAAGGAAGTCCCCTTGAAGGAGGTGCTGGAGCAACATGCGCAGAGGGCTGCTGTGAAGAAGGGTATCAAGGGCAAGGCCGTGATGTGCGGTATTGGCGCTGCACACCTTCCTAGATCAGATGGCGTGGCTGTAAGTGTTCCAACCGTATCGATGCAGGATGCCATAATCTTGAGTAAGTTGAAGGAAGGGAGTTCCGCCGCTCCAGAAGAGAGCCATGATCACCGCCATAGCATATAGGTTGTTTGTGAACTTATGTATTTTGTCCTTGTAATTTAATGATTATGGAATAAAATACATTTTGTTATAAGCTCATAACTTAAATATACTTGCATTGTTTGCTAAGTTTGATTATTTTACTAAGTCTTTTAAGTGCGTGACTTAAATATACTTGCATTGTTTGCTAAGTTTTATTTTTGACTAAGTCTTTTAAGTGCGTAACTTAAGTATACTTGCATTGTTTGCTAAGTTTTATTTTTGACCAAGTGTCTTGGCTCGTTATATTGCTAAGCTCGTACGGTGTACTTGGTATATGCGCATCCGTCGTGGGGTGCGCATATGAAACTTACTTTGACGTCTCAAGAGTAAGGCGCTTAGCAAGGATACGTGATCCAATGTTGATGGGTTTGCAACCCTCTTATTCAACGAGTAAATTAGTAGGTTAACTCATCCTTTATGCCTTCGTGGGTCTTTAAGTGGTGCATGCACGCCATGTAGGCAAAAAATATAAGATAGACAATATTGACATATATGCAATAAAGTAAAAGTGCGCTATGGAGTTAGCTAGAAACCATAACATTTTATTAATACTTGCAAGTTTATTGAAAAAATGGAAAACATAATTCCTAAAAAAGAAAAGAAAGACAAACACTTATTGGGCACCGCGTAGGGTGTGAGTGTGTTTGTGTAAGGGCCGTAGCCTAAAAGTAACATCTTTTGAGATTACAGATGTTCCAAGTGCGCGCTAGGTCGTGACCTTCCATATCGCGCAACCTGTATGCGCCGTTGCCGAGCGCGTCTGTGACCTCGTAAGGTCCTTCCCATTTGGGTCCGAGCTTGCCTGTGTCTTCTACGTGGCTCGCGTCATTGGCGCGGTAAACAAAGTCTCCTGGTCTGAATGAAGTGTTTTTGACTTTTGCATCATAATACTTCTTCATTTTTGCCTTAGCCTTTGCTTCACGTATAGCTGCGCGTTCGCGTCTTTCTTCCAGTATATCTAAGTCTATGCGCCGTTCCTCGTCATTTGTTGTGACGTTGACCTCTGCCGTGCGTATAGTTGGCATTCCTATCTCGGCTGGTATGACGGCTTCTGTTCCATAGACTAAGGAGAATGGCGTGTCGCCAGTACTGGTTTTGATTGTCGTGCGATGCGCCCACAAGACGTGCGAGAGCTCATCTACCCATCTTCCTTTATGTCTGTCAAGGCGCGCTTTTATGCCTTCGCCTAGACTGCGATTAGCGCGCTCAACTAGGCCATTGGTTTGTGGGTGTTTGACTGAAGCAAAGTGTTGTGTGATGTTTAATTGTGCGCACCAATCTTTGAATGGGTTATCACAGAATTGTTTTCCGTTGTCTGATACGATCTCGCCTGGTAGGCCGAAGCGACAGACAATATTGTCCCAGACAAAGCGTTTTACTTGGTTTCCCGTAATGTTCACCACAGCTTTTGCTTCAATCCACTTTGTAAAATAATCTATGGCTACGATGAGGAATTTTACTCCTCCCGCTGCGACGGGAAAAGGTCCTGCGATGTCGATACCCCATTTGTAAAATGGCCATGGTGAGGTGATTGGTGTTAGCTCGTGCTGTGGTCGGCGCGGAATAGGTCTATGTACTTGGCAGTTGCTGCACTTTCTTATTAGGTCGCGTGCGTCACGGTGCATTGTTGGCAAATAGTATCCTGCCCTTAAAGCGCTTGCCACCACGGATCGCGGTCCTGAGTGCATACTACATGATCCAGCGTGAAGTTCGCGGAGTACATAGTCTGCTTGAAGGGGTCCAACACATCTGAGCCATGGTTGTAAGAAAGATCGCCGATAGAGTACGTTGTCGCGGAATTCGAATCGTTGCGCTGTGCGCCGTATTCTTCGAGCGTCTTTATTATCTTGGGGTAGGGTTCCCTTGCTGATAAATTCGATGATAGGTGTCATCCACGTGGGATCTTGTTCTTCTATCACCGTTGATATTTCCATATCAAGGATGGACTTGTTCTTTAAGGTTTCCACCAATACCTGTTTTGAAAGGTGTGCGAAGCTTGTAGATGCGATCTTGCTGAGTGCGTCCGCCTTTCTGTTTTCCCCTCTAGGTACTTGTTTTATTGTGAACCTATCGAAGTTTTTGATCAGAGACTTTGTCTTTTCCAGGTATTGGATCATATGATCATCCTTGGCCTCGTATTCTCCTAACACGTGGTTAGCGACTAGCCGAGCATCTACGTTTGCCTCTAGGTTGCGTACACCCATTTGAATTGCGATGCGTAGTCCGGCCAGTAGGGCTTCATATTCTGCCTCATTGTTTGTGGCTGTGAACTCGAAGCGTAGCGCATAGGTGAATTCCATACCTTCTGGATTTGTAAGAATGAGTCCTGCGCCTGATCCATCTGCGCATGAGGATCCATCGGTGAACAGTGTCCATGGTTCCTGTAGATCCGTTTTTGCTGCAGATGTTGGGCTGTCGCCCTCTGGCTTCTCCACGATAAAATCAGCTAAAACTTGCCCTTTGATAGCAGTGCGCGGCCTGTATGAGATGTTGTACTCACTGAGCATTACACTCCATTTTTGTAAGCGTCCCGATGCATCTGGTTTAGAGATAACTTGTTTAATTGGCTGATCAGTGATTACCGCAATTGGATGCGCTTGGAAGTATCTGCGCAGTCTTTTGGCGGCGAACACTAAAGCCAAGACCAGTTTTTCCATGGCGCTGTAGTTAACCTCTGTTTTCTTTAAGGCTTTGCTTACGAAGTATATGGGTGTCTGGACGGAGTCTCTATCTGTCAATAGTACTGCGCTAACTGCTCCGTGGGTTGCTGATAAGTACATGATTAGTTCTTCCCCTTGTCGCGGTGCGACTAGTTTGGGAAGAGATGCCAGATGATGTTTGAGTTGTTGGAAAGCTTCCTCCGCTTCATTGGTCCAACGAAAGTCTCCCTTTTTTGTACACTTCGTGAGTGTTTTAAAGAGAGGAAGGGACTTGTCCGCTGACTTAGATAAGAAGCGATTCAGCCCTGCCAGCTTTCCATTCAGTGATTGGACTTCTTTGAGTGTGCGCGGGGAGGGGAGATCAATAACAGCCTTTGTCTTCTCTGGGCATGGTTTGATTCCATCGGGTTCTATTAAGTATCCGAGGAACATGCCTTCAGTTGCGCCAAAGGTGCACTTTTTTGGATTCAGTTTCATGTTTATCCGCCCCAACGTTCGGAATGTTTCCTCGATGTCGCGCACTAACTCATCCTCTGTATGGCTTTTTATAACAAGGTCGTCCACGTAGACTTCCAAGTTGCGGCCTACTTGTTTTTCAAAAGCTGTGTCCACCAGCCGTTGGTATGTCGCGCCTGCGTTCTTTAAGCCAAAAGGCATTTTTGTGTAGCAGTATACCCCTTGACTGGTGTGGAAAGCTGTTTTTTCTTCATCCTCCACTGCCATTTGGATTTGGTGGTACCCTTTATATGCGTCTAGGAAGCACTTGAAGGGGTATCCACATAAGGATTCAACCTTCCAATCAATTTCTGGCAATGGATAGCAGTCTTGCGGGCATGCTTTATTGAGATCCGTGAAGTCCACGCACATCCTCCAGCTACCATCGCTCTTCTTTACCATGACTGGGTTAGAGAGCCAGTCGTGGTAGTACACTTCGCGCATGATGCCCGCATCTACTAACTTGTGTACTTCTTCCAAAATAGCTTTTGCACGATCTGGAGCCTGGCCGCGCTTCTTTTGTCGTATTGGAGGGTATCCTTGTCGGATTTGTAGTTTGTGCTCTGTGATAGAACGAGGCACTCCTGTCATATGCTTTGGTTCCCATGCAAAGATGTCTAGGTTCTTTTGCAAGAGTGCGCATACGGCTGCTTTACCTTTGTCAGATAAAGATCCTCCAATCGAAACTTGTTGTTCCGGATAGTCTGGATGAATAGCGACCTTTAAATTTGGCAATTTTTCCGTGCGCTGTTCTGGAATAGTATCTGCTTCAGTTGTCACTGCGATACATTCTCTTGGTGGTACCGTTGTGTTATAGAGAGTAACCACTCCTCCTTCAACTGGGAATTTAAGCATTCCGTGTGCTGTGGATGGTACTGCGCGCATGGATGATATTCCTGGTCTTCCAATTATGCCATTGTATGGTGAGGGAGACTTGATTACCATAAAATTTATCCATGCCGCAGTTGAGTGTTGCTCATCTCCTACGACCACCAATAAGCGTAACTGCCCCATGGGCCAGATCTTTTCTCCTGTAAATCCTGTTAGTGACATTGTAGCTGGTATCAACTGACTTTGGATTTCAGGTCGCAGCCTTTTGAAGCAGTGATCATACATGATGTCTGCGGATGCTCCTCCATCAATATACATGCGGTGGATGTCGTGTCCTCCTGCATGTATTTCAATGGTCAGAGGTTCCACGACTGCGTTGTCCGCAGCGATTGTAGGGAAGGATATCTCTTTTTCTGGAGAGAATTTTTGGCTGACTTTTTGCTTTATTTTGCGCTGCCATGATTGTATCATGTATATAGTATCAGCCTTTTCTTTTGGGGGTTCTTTCTTGCCTCCATTTCTCTGTCTCTCTTTTCCTTCCTTGATGTTTTTACGAGGTGGTCCATCCTTCCTTCTCTCACTAATTTTTCGATTAGTTATTTCAGTTGGACGCACTCGTTAGTTGTATGGCCCTTTTGGCCGTGGTACTCGCAGTATCCACTACCTTGGCGTTTTTCTTCTGCCGTTTTAATTGGTGGTGGTCTTGGGAAGTTCGCACCTTCTGTTGCAAATATCTCCCTTGGAGTTTTAGTGAGAGGAGTATATTTGTCATTGTCTCTTCCACTGCGGTAGTTCCTGCCGCGGTTATTGTTTTGATCATTGGATTGTCTCCGCGGCTGTTCTTGTTGCCTATAGTTTGAATATCCTTTTTTGCTATCCGCAGCAGCTGCTTCTCCTTGTATAAAGGATCTGGTGCGTTTTGTGAGTTCATCGAAAGACTGTGGAACTCTATCATTGAGCTTTCGGATGAGTTCTGGATTATTAATTCCATTCATGAACCCTGAAATTTTTAGTATTTCGGGACATGCTTTGACTTGTATGCACTCATCCTTGAAGCGCTCCATGAAGGCGCTGGTTGATTCTCCTTGGCGTTGCTTCACCCTTGCCAATTCTACAGGATTTTTAGCGCACTTCTTTCGCTGGGTGAAGTTGTGGCGGAATGCTTTTCGTAATTCCTCAAAGCCGCCTATACTCCTACGTGGGAGTTTGCTAAACCATGTGCGCGCATTCCCTACCAATGTGGAATTAAACATGTGACACCACACAGGCTGTGGCCAATTTTCGATAGTTGCGGCTGACTCGAAAATTTTTAGGTGGTCATCTGGGTCACCTGTTCCATCGTATGTCTTCACATTAGTGGGCATGCGCCTGCGCCTGTCGTCTGAGTAATCACTTATGCGACGTGTGAACGCATCAATTTTGTGGCGTCACCATGGGAGAGACATATCCTCGTTCTCTTCCTCGCGACGTTTTCCTTTTGATTTCCAGTGCCCTGTTTCTTTATCCTCGTTGTCCGAGGAATCGCTGGAGGAAGAATAATCTCTCCTTCGGCGTTTGCGCCTGCTCCTTTCAGAAGAGGAGCCTGAGGGATCTCTGCTTGGGGATCTTCTCCTCCCCAATCTATCTTGTATTCGCCTACTTTCAGGTTTGGAAGATCCTTGGCTTGGCGAATGCTGAGGCCCTAATCGATCGTGTATTCCCCGACTGCCAAGTCTGGAATGGACATTGGTGCGCCTACCGCTGTCTCCAGAGTTTTGTGAGTCAGGTACCGCACCTAACCTATCATGGACAGAGGTACGTTCTGTACGTCTTCCTCGCGGGTGGCGCGGTGGTGATGGTTCGCGTTCTGGACCAAGATTAAGTCGGGTTTGCGGATCCGCACCTGCTCTTCTTGCCGCTTCTTCTTGCATGAGGGCATTTAATGTTTCATAATTTTGGGATACAAAGTTTCCCAAAGTCAGATCCGGTGCGTCCTCAGTTGTTGCAAGAATTTCTTCCTCAGTGTTAGGCGCCCTGTTCCGTTCAGGAGCGCCTGGCGGCACAGTGTTGTTCACTGCGGGTGTAGCCTGATGAGGAGTGGTGAAGAGGGTGCGTTGGAGTTCTTCAACGCTGGGGACCTCTAAAGTAATCCTGGGTAGTTCTACCGCTGGGGGAGGTTGGGTTGTCCCTGCCTCATGGTGACCAGGTGTGCTGGTTGTCCCAGCGACTTGTCTAGAGGTTGGATCTTGTTGATTCTTCCTCAGATGGTCACGTTTTTCTGGCTGCGGAGTCCGCTGGCTCAAATTCTTATGTTTCGTCATTCTAGTTCGTTGTAGGGTCCCACGGATGGCGCCACTTGTTGATACAAAAGTTGGGCGTACCTGATTGTTGGGCTTTGCTCTTATATCAATTCGTTCCTTAGCACTTTGTTACCTGCGTACTAAGAAAATAAACAACACCGTTAGGCTTATCGAGGGATTATCTCCCCCGATTAGACTCCGGCGTGAGAGTAAGTAATCGAATTTAGGTTTTGGTTTAAGAGTTTAGGGATTCCGTGAATCGTACCTTCAATGAGAATCGTATGATTCTATATATAGGGGCTAAGAAACCGTGTTTCTTGCTCCTTACTCTACGCACGCATGGTGCTTATCCGAGGTAAGGATATCTATTCCTTGAATAGATGATCCTTATCGGATATCCGGTGAGTTAGATTGGGCCTTTGGGCTTCATAAGCCCAAGCGTTGATACTGCGGCCCATACCATTTGTCATGGTAGCCCATTCGTGATGGGCTTAAGTATAAGTAATGTCTATCATTTGGGCTTGCGGCCCAAATATAGGCTATACGTCATCAAAATATGATATTGTTCAAACAAAGGAGGCTCAACTAGCTCTTTTTGTGCCTTAAAAGTTTCGATATCATTGTCTACCAAACAAATGTGCTTAAACGTGCCCTCCATACGAGATTTGTAGCTTAGAATATGGCTATGTGGCTGCGTGTCGCGGGCACCATAACCTTTGATAAACTCGTGGCTGTCAATGAAAGATTTCCAGGGTTTTGAAACTGACCTGAACCGAATCAATGACGTGACATCATAAACTTTTTTGATGATTTCCATTTGGATTTCAAAGGGTATATTGTCTGACATTTTTGAGTTTTTTTGCTAGGATTTATGTTAACAGCAATAAGAACTGTTAGAGATGAACCATATGAAACTTGAGGCGTTACTTTGGCTTGCACGGGGTAAAAGATGGGTAGTGGAATCAATAACAGCTATTAATACCCCCTATCTTCACCTTCCTTTTTACTACATTTCCATTTCCAGATTATAAATAGCGCGAGGCGTTGCGTAGGGTGATAATCGAGTCGTATTCGTGTTAACTTATTTGAGTTCGCGTGTTAGCGGGTTAGTATAACCTCTACCCAAACACGACCAATTTATTAATCGTGTCAAGACACTCAACCCTAACACACACCTGCATAACACGTGTAACCCATTTTTGACCCGTTTAAATAAATATGTCAAGTAGTGAATAAGGTTAGTGGTTTGTTGATTTAACTAGTCTAAATGCAAAAATAATATAAGGATTAAAAATATGATAAAAATAATAGACAAATAACTATACCCCAATTTTCTCGGTTATAAGCGTCAATTTATATGATATATATGAGGTATAATCGTAATTCAATCGTATTAGGTACACAACACAATACATTTAATCTACATCCAACATAAAAAGGCATGTTATAGATTTTAGTTTTAGAGTCTTATATACTTAAACGGGTTCACGGGTTGACATGTTTAATACTTACTCAACCCAAATACGTCCCTTTATTAAATGGGTTAGGCGGTTTGACCTATTTTTTTTACCCAAAACTGTTTATCCTCAACCAGACCTGTCGAGAATTGCCACCCATAGTGTTGCGTGGTGACATGACCAAGTCTCATGCCTTAGCGGTTAAGGCGAAGCTTTTGCGTTTATAAAGCGGCACAAAATATGTAAATATTTATATATTTTATATATAGCGAGTTTACAAAAATACGCGTCATAAGGCGGCGTGGCATGGCGGTGCCAAAAGACATCAGGGGTCAGGGTTTCCCCACCAATATACACCTTTTTGTGGAATTGGGATAATATAACTTTAATCTCTTTCGTCAATTAATGTTACTAAAAGGACATTTAACTTTTTAGATTATTGTTCATACAATTAAACTTGATTAAATGTCTAGAATGGTTAACCGTGGCCCGAACTACTTGTAACCACTCATTCGGGTACCTCATGTTCGGTTACCCACCTAGTATGGTTCGGTTTCGGATAATAAAATGGATTAGTCACCCCCGATGAAAAGTTCAAATCTTTCAATTAAACGAATAGAATCGCCCGTAAACATCCCTAGTGAGAATGTTGACGGCTTAGAGAAAAAATGATGATGCGTTGGTGGTGATGATCTTGATCACCGTACACCTATCTTTAAAACATACATAAGTCACACTTTGCCTTAAACACATACGTAGGTATCAGGCTAAAGGCCATAGTCGTGAGTTGTAACTAAGTGAGGTGCACCTCACCATTCTCACCATGTCTATCACTAAATGAGTAAGAAAAAAATGAAATTAAGGTGAGTGGGTCACTTTTGAATAAAGGGTAAGAGTAAAGTAACCATGTCTTGTGAAAGTAAGAGCGAGTGTGAAAAAATGAGAGAAGATAGAAAACTAAATGTTCTCGAGTTAAACTTAAAGAAGAAAATGAAAGAAAATTAAAAAGAAACATAAGAAGTTGTGTTATTAAGTAACAGTTAAGAAGGAAAAGAAAATGAAATGGAATGAAAGTTGGTGTGATTTTATTGATTACTAACACTCTGTTCTCTAAATTTTTTTAGGAAAGAAAAGTAAGTGGATGAAAAGGACGGGAAGAGAGAGGAGAGAAATGAGTAGGAATGGAGAGTGAAAATATGTTTTTGAGTTAAAAGAAAAGTGAGTGGAAGTGAAAGAATTTTGGGTTGACTTTGAAAAAAAAATTATAGAAAGAGAGTGTTATTTTTACAATTATATCCTTGTTTTTAAAAGATGCAAGTAAATAAATGAGGGTAATATTGTAATTACAAATAAGATGTATTTGTTCCTTTAACTTCCTTTCGTCACCCGCCCACTTTTGGGCTGTAACTTTTGGCTCCATGTCCCCACCCATTTACTCTCATTCCCTCTCACTTACTTTCTTATAAAAATCTTGAGAACACCCCATCACTTTTAGTTTCTTTACTTTCCATCTACTTTCTTTCCTATTTTTAACTAGAGAACACAGTGTAAAGTAAAGTGTTTTTTCATTATTTTGGAGAAAAAATATTTATTTTATATTTGTTTACTTTTCTTTAATAACAACACTTAAGATCAAATTGTAATTGTAGGGTATTGAGTTATTGACCAAGTTAAAAAAATAAAAAAATAAAATAAAATAATAATAATAATAATAATAATAATAATAATAATAATAAATAAAAAATTATTGACCACCCCATCTAGTTCCATTTGTTAAACACTTGAAGTCTTGAACTAGTCACCCTGTCCAAAACCAATTAAGTCATTTTTCATTACAACTCTCTCAAACAGTCACATAAACCCTACAAATCTTTGATCTCCGGCGTATCACGACGGCACACGACGCCGTTCAAAACCCAGATCCAAAATCACCTCCTCTTCAAAACCCACTTTTCGGTTTTCACTAATTCAACCTATTTCAAAAGTTATCATAAACCCTAGAAAAAGCCTTTTTTAAAATGTCAGACAACATTCCGTTTGAAATCCAAATGGAAATCATCAAATGGCTTCCTGTGAAGCCTTTGATTCAGTTCAGGTCAGTTTCCAAACCCTGGAAGTCTTTCATCGACAGCTCTGACTTTATCAAAGCTTACGGCGCCCGCCACACGCAACCACATAGTCATATTCTAAGGTACAGAGTTGATTCAATATTCGATGAGTTAAGGTACTTTCGTTTAGTTGAAGATGATAGCAATGAAACTTTTAAGGTACACCAAGAGCTAGCTCCATTTGTCGCGTCTCCTTTGCTTGAACAGTATATTGATATAAAGGTTGTTGGTGCGTGTCATGGATTACTGTGTTTGTATTGTTATGATGACTTTTTCGAAACCCCTCCATCCGAAATTAAAGAGATGGTTGTTATTTGGAACCCTTCTATCCGAAAATCATTTGGTATTGCTGTTGTCCGTGATGATGACTCTGTCTTTGGTTTCGGGGTTTGTCCTGTCACTTGTGATCCAACCATTGTGAAGATTATACAAACGCATAACAATACTTATGTGGAAGTTTTTACATTGAGCTCGGGTGTTTGGAATGTGATTCCAAGTGGTAATTTGCCTCGTAAAAAAATTAGACTTGATAAGTCAACTCAGGTTGTCATAGATAGGTTTATTTATTGGGCTGCTTGTGATACTACTTTTGTTGATGGTGTATATCATGATAAGTATATGATTGTGTCATTTGATTTGATTACCAATGAATTTAAACCGGTAGACCTACACCTACCAGATAGCTTAACATACAAGCCACAGGGACATGTGCCAATGTCTATTTCTAAGCTAAGGGAGTCTCTTGTTGTGTATGGATCCATTAATGTTGAGGGAGTAGAATCTTGTGGTGTATGGGTGATGCAACATGATTCGTCTTTTAAAAAGCTATTCTCAATTGGCGCACAGGTAGATAAAATATTGACGTTTAGGGACAGTGGTGAACCTATATTTGAAACTCTAAAGGGGGACGAAATGTCTAACACACTTGATGTTTACGACCCGTGCTCACAACAAATCAATAATCTTGGGATTGATGGAGAAAATGACACATTTTTCATGGGCTCTTACAAGGAATCGCTACTTCTACTCAATCACTCGGATTTACATATATATTGTGACGATAATTAGTTAAAAAAGATGACGATGACCACATTTTAAGGTGTGCCTAAGGAGGGAGGGGCCTATCTTGTAGTTAAGGTGTGTAAAAATCATTTTCAATCTATTTTAGTTGTTTATCACTGTTTTAATTTTGTTAAGTAATGTCATTTATGGAATATTATGGGATTGTAGATGAAGTATATGCTACATATTTTTCATATATGTGACTTGTAGCAATGTTATATTTAGAATGCACTTGAATCATCGTTTTATATATTTTTTATTGTTTTTGTTTGTGCTTAGGTTGGTTAAATGATTCTTGTATCGTTTAAGTTATGATAAAACATAATTCTCAGGTCTTTTAATGTTATGACATCTTCATACTAACAAATCATGTTCTAAACACACTTGCAAACACCCATAATCTGTATCCAAAAACGAGCGTATGTCAAAATATTATAACTACAATGTTATGATATCATCATACACACAAATCATGCTTTAAACGCACTTACAAACACACTTAATTTGTATCAAAACAACTGTATTTCAAAATTAATTCAAACATTTCAAAAAATAACTTCATTCGGCTCTTTACAACTACAAGGTTTTGACATGACATAATGCAATGAGAATGTCAAGATAAGAGAATTCTATATCACTGTGATTTTTAATGGACGAAAGATTCATCGGGCTTGATATGTTACAGTTTATTCATTTTCAAAAAGAAGAAAAACTATGTAATTACATGTGATTCAGGCTCGGAAAAGTCACGAGCTGTATCTCTTTTCAAGAATCTGTTCAAGCTCCCGGACCATATCTAACATTGATGGCCTTTTTTTCGGGTTTTATCATTGCAACCCCAAAGAGCTAAAGATACAACCAATGTATGATAAGCAATCTGAAGAAGCAATCACAAATGCCATCTAGACTGTTTATCTGCTGTATCAAAATGCATATCCAAACACCCCCTAAATAATTGTCAGACGGATCCATAGATGGTTAAATGAAATTGATTATCTATTTTGTTCATCTCATTTTAGTTGAACTAATCTGCCATTGATATTCTTCATAACCGTACAAATTTCTTGCAATCAAGAACCTATTTCGATTTCCATATATATTCCAATATTACAAAAACAAAATACAATACAACTCGTGCTACAAAAAAGAATGCGGCATAACTAATTTGAAGACTCTTCACAATAGCTCTAGCAATCGCGACTCTTTGCTTCTTCCCACTCGACATTTGTACACCACGTTCCCCTACAACTGTATCATAGCCTTGGTGTAACGCACTAATGAGTTTATGCATGTTTGCTAATTGCAGCTATGATTTCTTGTTTGGTTGCTTCACTATCTTTTCCATAACTAATGTTGGTGGGGATTGTGTCATTAAACAACACGGGTTCCTGGGACACTAGACTCATCTGCAGCCTTAGCCATTTTAGCTGAAACTTTTTCAGCTCGACTCCATCTAGTGTAATAGACCATGAATCCGGATTGTAAAACCTTTGTAAAAGTGAAATAACCGTCGATTTCCGGAATCCACTCTCACACTAAAGCGACCATTATGCCACTGTTGATTATTAAGCATAGATCCTGGAATATCTCTACATCCAGTCTTGTGGGATATTTAAAGCTATGTGACGTAGCTCGATTTCCCCTTTCACAGTATCCAGTGTTGTACCTGATTCATCACTTGGGTCGATCTCTGACTTTCGGTCGAGAATTGCGAAAACTGATACCGCAGAACCTTTTGCTTTGCTTGTATCGGGTGCAAACGAGCTTGATTGAGAGATCGCTAACGCCGCCATTGTCAAAGCAAAAAATACCCGAAAAACATCTGTGAAATTAGTATATCCTGCCTCAACAAACCGAGCACCAGCGTAAAAACTGGCTCCATACATACAAAAAAGTAGAGCAAACGATACCCCAAACCCGATCCCACTGATTAAACCTTGTTTAATCCCCGATTTTTTGGGACCTTCACATTTATCTCAATAAAGTTTCATAACTTTTTCTTCAGCACAAAACGAGGCAACGGTCCTTATACTCGCAACTGCATCATTTGCTACTTGACTCGCTTGTACAGGATTGTCAGCAGATGCAGCCAGTTTTCATGGTTTAGTTGGAGGGGTAAGGATCCAGTGAGAAGAAAACTTAAAATGAGAAGGATGAGAAATAATTATAACCACACATTTGAGATGCATCGACTTGATTTAGATGCATCTCTATTCATTTAGATGCATCCCAATTAGTTTCGAAATTGATTTTGAAGTGAAAACGATGCAAAGTAGTACTAAAACCAAATTTGACCCGCAGAGGACGAAAAATGTATAGCATTCGTCTAACTTGATGAAATGCATCTAATATATGTATATGCATCTAATTTTTTGCTAGAAAATATATTATGATACATCTAAAAGACTAGGGATACATCTAATTCAAGTCGATGCATCTCAAATGTGTAGTTATAATTATTTCTCATCCTTCTCATTTTAAGTTTTCTTCTCATTTGATCCTTAGTCTTAGTTGGAGATGCGTTTACTCAGCTTGTACAGGATCTATCTTCTGTTGTTCTTTTGACCATTGCTCTTTCCACGTGCTGGCAATTAGCCGTTGTAATTCTTGTTCTTGCTCCGTTAGTAGGTGTTAATAGATATATTCAGGTAAAATTCAATAAAGGGTTTAGCAATGATGCTAAGGCTATGTACGAGGAAGCCAGTCAGGTGGCGAGTGATGCAGTTCGGAGTATAAGGAGAGGCATCTTTTTGTGCAGAAGAGAAATTAGTCAAAGAGTACAGAAATAAATGTGACACTCCTAAGAAAAAAGAGATACAGCAAGGTTTGATTAGTGGGGCCGGGTTTGGTGTATTGAATTCGCTACTTTTTATTATGTACGCAGCCAGTTTTTATGCTGGTGCTAGGTTTGTTGAGGCGGGAATGGCTTCGGGTATATTTTTGCTCTAACAATGACAACATATGCAGTTTCTCAATCAAGCTCATTTGCAACCAATACAGGCAAAGTCATGAGCTCTGCTGTATCGGTATTTAACATCTAGACTGGAATTCAGAGATTGACCCGAGTGATGAATCAGGAATGACATTAGACACGGTCAGAGGGGAAATCAAGCTTTATCACATTAGTTTTAAATATCCCACTAGACTAAATGTCGAGATATTTCATGATCTATGTTTAACAATCAATAGTGGGAAATTGACAGTTATTTCACTTCTCCAAAGATTTTACAAACCGGATTCAGGGTGTATTACACTCGATGGAGCCGAGTTACAAAATTTCAACTCAAGTAGCTTAGGCAGCAGATGGGTCTGGTGAGTCCAGAACCCGGGTTGTTCAATGAAACCATCCGAGCAAACATTAGTTATGGAAAGGACGGTGAAGCAACCAAGGCTGAAATAGTAGCTGCTTCTGAGCTAGCCAATGCCCACAAGTTCATTAGTGGGTTACACAGAGATTATGATACAGAGGTAGGGGAACGAGGTGTGTAATTGTAAGGAGGGCAGAAGCAAAGAGTGGCGATTGCTAGAGCAATTGTGAAGAGTCCCAAGATACTATTGCTAGACGAGGCTACAAGTGAGTTGGATGCTGAGTCGGAAAAAGTGGTTCAAGATGCGTTGGATAAGGTGATGGTTAACAGGACAACAGTTGTGGTTGCTCATCGGTTGACAACTATTAAAGGAGCTGATTTGATTGCAGTTGTGAAAAATGGAGTCATCATTGAGAAAGGAAAGCATGATGATCTACCAATATTGAAGGCGGATTCTATGCATCTTTAGTTGCAACCTTATGAAGTATTGTAATGGCATATACTTACTGCTTTGTGATATTATGATACAACATACTTATATAATCCTTCCAATATCGATGAATTCAATCTTGATACTTCTGAAACTATATGGTAGTATGGAGTTACAACCCATCAACTATGTTGCAACTTATAAGACATGTTTTTTTTTTTTTTTTTTTTTTTTTTAATCACAGTGAGTCTTTTATATAAAGTTACATATCTAAAGTTGGGAATGCGACGATATGGTATGTGCTTCTGTTCTAGCTAACTGTGAGCTCTTAGGTAATATCACCTCACTTGTCACTATATAAGACATATAATTCGATCTATAAATTTATGGAGTTTTTGGGTTGCGTTTTAGTACTAAAGATAAACGGCGTTGAGTTTTTCAAGCTTTGCTTCTTTAAACTGCCTATCTAAATATTTGAGAGTACGATAAGCTGAACTAAGCAGTAAAAACTTGGAAAACAAGATGTATCTCCTTATATAGTAGGGATTAAGCTGAAAAATAGCAATGTACTGAGTTGGTACATGAACTTTTTTCTGTTCCACTTAATGTTACGTACTTTCATGTTTTGTTCCCATTTGGTACGTGATGATGGCGTGTCACGTTATAAATGGTGACATGTGTCAGACTTTCAATTATGACACGTCATCATCATGTACCAAATTGGAACAAAACATAAAAGTACGTAACATTAAGTGAACAAAAAAAAGTTCATCTACCAAATCGGTACATTTGAAAAAGTTCGTTGCTATTTTCAGCTTAATCACTATATAGTAAAGCATCGTTAGGTAATGCACATGTAACTAGAGTAATAGACAACTAATTGATTGTTTTATCTTTTAATTTACGTTCAACTTGTTTATCAGTCTAAATGAAATTGATATTTTTATGTTTTTATTGTTTTTATATTGAAAAACCATAGGATTCCAGTATAGAATAAGGGAGCATCTAGACTTCAACACCATTTAATCTAATGACTACTTGTAAGTATCATAATTCAGATTTGAGCATGCTTATGTTTTTTAAATGACAAGTAAACACTAAAAAATCATTGACTTATTAAAATTATCAAATCATTGGCTTATTAAATCATATATTAAGCCATGAGAAAGATTCAGCAAAATACTAATACACCTTTCATCAAATTTAACTAATGATCATTAGAACTGAGTTAATTTGTGGATTAGTCTTTGCATTAGTTTAGTCATATGCAATCAATCATGCATGGTATATGGTGGACTCATGATTTACTATATTAGTTTTTTCGATTGGTTAGCCTGTATCATGACATTGTTTTCATCGAATCAATCAAAAACATTCCTGCTTTTTTCATAGCTGTTCTTCTTCACAGTTAATTGCATATAACTACCATGCCTTTGTTTCTCTTTTAACAGTATTAGAATTTGGTTACCTGATTTATGCGATATCAAAGTTGCAGCTTCAAGCCTATGAATCCAACAATCATTGCATAAGCTGCTGTGATGAAAGGAAACGAAAAAGAGAGTGTCCCATTTTATAAGCTCTTTGCTTTTGCAGATTCCACTGATTACATTTTGATGATCACGGGTACCATTGGTGCCATCGGTAATGGAATATGCATGCCCATCATGGCTATTCTTTTCGGCAATCTTATTGATTCTTTTGGTGAGAACCAGAATAACAAGGATGTGCTCCATGCTGTTTCAAAGGTATCACTGAAGTTTGTTTACCTGGCTATTGGAGCTGGTGTTGCATCATTCCTACGTAAGTAAAAATGTTACCGACTTAATCTTCTGAAGCGGTGTGAGATTAATTCTTAGTTATTTGGTTATGCTGTAAGGCAAGTTAGTTTTTGCGTTTTGTAGAGGTGGCAATGTGGATGGTAACGGGAGAAAGACAGGCTGCAAGAATCCGGAATTTGTATCTAAAAACCATACTGAGACAAGATGTCTCTTTCTTTGACAAGGAAATGAATACAGGGGAAGTTGTTGGCAGGATGTCTGGAGATACCGTCCTTATACAAGATGCCATGGGGGAGAAGGTTTGTAAATTTTGATTACAAACGTTGCACAAAACTTGAATTGCAGAACAAGTAATCAAATGTTATTTCTGTTTTTTTAGGTTGCAAAATTCATACAGCTACTAGCAACATTTGTTGGAGGTTTCTTGATAGCATTCGTCAAGGGATGGCTTCTTACGCTTGTCATGTTAATCTCGGTCCCTCCCTTGGTGATCTCTGGCGTAGTTATGTCAAAAGTGATATCCAAGATGGCGTCACGTAGCCAAAAGGCTTGTGCTAAAGCAGCCACTATAGTCGAGCAAACAATTGGATCAATCAGGACGGTAAGAATAATTAAAAAACGATAATATATGGAAGCCACCCTAGTACTTATCTTGTTTTTTGATACCAAGTATAACAAGAATTTGACTGTTCAGTAATTCTTGTTTACTTTATATACTAGAAAAGTAACCAAAGGTATATTGGGTTTTTTTCTATACAACTATTTTAAGGTTACCATGGCATAAAAAAAAATCGTATGCATATTCAGATATGATGGCCTATACACATCATTTTAGTAGTTCATTATCTAACTGGGAATCTTGACCTATGTTGTTGGGGCGTTAGGTTGCTTCTTTCGCCGGGGAAAAAAAAGCTGTGGCAGATTATGATAATTCTCTCAAAGATGCTTACACTTCTAGTGTTAATGAAGGCTTGGCTTCTGGCCTTGGTCTTGGATCGATGCTTTCAATCATATACTTTAGTTACGCATTGGCCGTTTGGTATGGTGCAAAGATGATACTCGAAAGGGGATACACTGGAGGGACCGTGGTTAACGTAATTATGGCTGTGCTGACTGGATCTGCGTGAGTAATATTTTTTTAATCCTTGTTATTACCATTGTACAATAAGTACGGTGCAACATATTTTATAAACCATATAATGCACAAAGATGTTTTTGTAGAAAAATAAAGTTGTCAAGTACATTGCATTTTTTGTGCAGGACTATTCGAAACGCGTCTCCTTGTTTAAGTGCATTTGCTGCAGGTAGAGCTGCAGCTTCCAAAATGTTTGAAACTATAAACAGAACACCTGAAATAGACGCGTATGACACGAAGGGGAAAGTATTAGGCGATATTCATGGTGATATAGAATTAAAGAATGTATATTTTAGTTATCCAACAAGACCAGATGAGCCGATATTTAGTGGATTCTCACTTTGTGTATCAAGTGGCACGACTACAGCGTTGGTAGGACAAAGTGGAAGCGGAAAGTCGACAGTGATTAGCCTAATAGAGAGATTTTATGATCCTCAAGAGGGGGAAGTTCTTATTGATACAATTAATCTAAAAAAATTTCAACTAAAATGGATTAGAATGAAAATTGGTCTTGTTAGCCAAGAACCCGTTTTGTTTACATCAAGTATTAAGGATAATATTATGTATGGAAAAGATTCCGCATCTATAGATGAGATTAGAGTTGCAGTTGAGATTGCAAATGCTGCTACATTTATCAATAAACTACCTCAAGGACTAGACACGATGGTCGGTGAGCATGGGACACAACTATCCGGTGGACAGAAGCAAAGAATTGCTATTGCAAGAGCGATCCTTAAAGACCCTCGGATCCTACTTTTGGATGAAGCAACAAGTGCACTTGATGCAGAATCTGAGAGAGTTGTGCAGGAGGCGCTGGATAGGATAATGGTGAATAGAACGACTATTATTGTTGCACATCGTCTAAGCACTATAAGAAATGCCGATATGATTGCAGTCATCCATCAGGGAAAGCTTGTTGAGAAAGGTAGTTTTATGGTTACGGTGTTTAAGATTGCTTATTTAAACCAGTAATCTGCTGATAATAAGCTAGTGCCAACTTGCTTATTTTCAAGTGCTTATTTTGTAATAAAAAAAGCATTAAGCAGCTCTGTCAAAGCACTTAGACTCAGCTACTAAACCTTAAAACTTCATAAAAGAAACTTGGTTAGCCATAACAATAGATTAACAATTTGTAGTTCTTCATTGATCAGGAACTCATTCACAGCTACTCCATGATCCGGAAGGAGCATATGCGCAACTTATAAGATCGCAAAACATTTATAATGATTCAAGACACGAAAATATCTCCGGAAATAAAATTCAAAGGACGTCCTACGAGCTGTCAACAGATCTGGTCCCATATAATAGTCACCAAGTTATTACACCGCTACAAAACAGTGTTCCCGAAGAGGAAGCTTCAGGAAAAACTAAAAACGTGCCACTAAGTCGCCTTATCTATCTGAACAAGCCTGAAATACCAGTACTAATACTGGGAGCGATAGCAGCTCTTACTAACGGAGTGATCCTTCCAGTTTTCGGTATGCATGTTTCCAACATGATTAAAACCTTCTACGAACCACATGATAAAATGAAAACAGACTCATTATTCTGGGCCAAAATGTTTGCACTCCTGGGAGTTGTATCGTTTTTATCTTTTCCAGGTAGATCATATTGTTTCTCAGTTGCTGGTGCTAAACTAATACGAAGAATAAGAGTATTATGCTTTGAAAAGGTGATAAATATGGAGGTTAGTTGGTTTGATAAGAAGGAGAACACGAGTGGAGCAATTGGCGCACGGTTGTCAGTAGATGCAGCCAATGTTCGTGGTTTAGTTGGAGACACGCTTGCTCAGATTGTGCAGAGTTCGTCATCTGTTGTTGTTGCTTTGGGTATAGCGTTTACATCATGCTGGCAGCTGTCTCTTATAGTTCTTGTTCTCATTCCCATTGTAGGAGCTAACGCATATGCTCAGATGAAATATGGAAAAGGGTTTAGTGCAGATGCAAAAAAGATGTACGAGGAAGCGAGTCAGATAGCGAGTGATGCGGTTGGGAGTATAAGGACAGTAGCGTCGTTTTGTGCAGAAGAGAAATTGGTGAAAGAGTACAGAAATAAATGTGAATGTCCCAAGAAAAGAGGGATACAGCAAGGTTTGATAAGTGGTGTCGGGTTTGGAGTTTCAACTTCGTTACTTTTTCTAATGTATTCAGCCACCTTTTATGCTGGTGCTCGGCTTGTTGAGGCTGGAAAGACTACTTTTGCGGATGTTTTCCGAGTCTTCTATGTTATGACACTCGCGGCATTTGCTGTCACTCAGTCAAGCTCATTTGCACCAGATACGGGTAAAGCTATGAGCTCTGCTGTGTCGGTTTTCGCAATTCTAGATAGGAAGTCAGAAATTGACCCAAATGATGAAACAGGTATGACGCTGGATACGGTCAAAGGAGAAATTGACTTTCGTCACGTTAGTTTTAGATATCCCAAAAGACCTGATGTTGAAATATTTCGTGATTTATGTTTAACAATCCATAGTGGCAAAACAGTTGCGTTAGTAGGTGAGAGTGGTAGCGGGAAATCAACGGTTATTTCACTTCTTCAAAGATTTTACAATCCTGATTCTGGTAGTATTACACTTGATGGGATCGAATTACAAAAATTTCAGCTAAAATGGTTCAGGCTGCAAATGGGCTTAGTATCCCAAGAACCCGTCTTGTTTAATGACACAATCCGATCCAATATTAGTTATGGAAAAGATGGTGAAGCAACCGAAACAGAAATAATAGCTGCTTCAGAATTAGCAAACGCGCATGAATTCATTAGCGCGCTACACCAAGGCTATGACACAGTTGTAGGGGAACGAGGTATACAATTGTCGGGTGGACAGAAGCAAAGAGTGGCGATTGCTAGAGCGATTGTGAAGAGTCCCAAGATACTATTGTTAGACGAGGCTACAAGTGCACTAGATGCTGAATCAGAAAGAGTGGTTCAAGACGCGTTGGATAAGGTGATGGTTAATAGGACTACCGTTGTTGTTGCTCATAGGTTGTCAACTATTAAAGGAGCAAATGTGATCGTTGTCATCAAGAATGGTCTCATCGTTGAGAAAGGAAAGCATGAAGATTTAATCAATATCAAGAACGGATTCTACACATCTTTGGTTGCACTTCACCTGAGCTCTAACATGTAAAAAGAACGAGCATCGAAATGCAAGTGCAACAAGGGTTCAATAGAAAAAGATGACATGACACTTGTATGTACATTATATGGTGATTGTTGATACAAAAGTTGGGCGTACCTGATTGTTGGGCTTTGCTCTTATATCAATTCGTTCCTTAGCACTTTGTTACCTGCGTACTAAGAAAATAAACAACACCGTTAGGCTTATCGAGGGATTGTCTCCCCCGATTAGACTCCGGCGTGAGAGTAAGTAATCGAATTTAGGTTTTGGTTTAAGAGTTTAGGGATTCCGTGAATCGTACCTTCAATGAGAATCGTATGATTCTATATATAGGGGCTAAGAAACCGTGTTTCTTGCTCCTTACTCTACGCACGCATGGTGCTTATCCGAGGTAAGGATATCTATTCCTTGAATAGATGATCCTTATCGGATATCCGGTGAGTTAGATTGGGCCTTTGGGCTTCATAAGCCCAAGCGTTGATACTGCGGCCCATACCATTTGTCATGGTAGCCCATTCGTGATGGGCTTAAGTATAAGTAATGTCTATCATTTGGGCTTGCGGCCCAAATATAGGCTATACGTCATCATGTCCCCCCAGTCTAGTATGCGCGGCACGTAGCCGCGGGTACTAGACTTAATGTAAGCAGCGGTAAGCGTGGTGGGATAATGAACAAATTGTTACCGCCTTTTTGGAGGTGCAATGCACCTAACAGGTTCAAAATAGTTACCTCGGTAATTGGGGGTGGTGTCCACGTATCACTTGGGATTCGGGAAAAAGTGTTGTACCTTTTGATCTTCTAGCCATACGTTTACTGTGAGTGGGATCCACGTGGGCGTGAATTAGGGTTTTTACCACCCTATATAAGAGTGCCGTCCCCCTTTATTTTCACCACACAGTAAAATACACACACAACTACTATTCATCTTCTTCATTTTGAGAGCGTTTTTGCTAGAAAACCTTTGAACTTCTGTAGGTAATCTTTGTGTGCGTCCACTTAGTTTTAAGATGAACATGGTCGCTCAATTAGAGGAGTTTCGCTCTGCGTTGTCTGTTGAGGATGTGATGCGCTTTTCTTCCGACTTTTTTGTGCCTTTGGATGTGCATCCAGAGGCGCCAGATGTCGATGCGTGTATAGCCGACTTCCCCGAAGGGAAGATAGGTTTATACACGAAATTTTTCGAGTACGCTAACTACCGCGTACCTATATCTATATTTCTGAGCGATTTGCTCAATCACTATCGCCTCCACATCTCTCAGCTGCACTGTATAGGTGCGGCGAAGGTGTCGAATTTTGAGGTAAACTGCCGTTTACTAGCGATAGAACCAACTGTAGATTTATTCCGCTCCTTTTACCACTCAACATGGTCGAACGGTTGGGTGTCCTTTGCGAAGCGCCCGCGGGCGTTTCAATGTTATACGGAGAAGGTTGACGCCCTCAAGAATTGGAGGGAATTTTTCTTTTGGGTAGACGACGTGGTCTTTCCTTCCAATTTTGAGTTTTATACTCAGGCGTCTTTACCAAGGGATGGGCATCCCGCACCCGGTTCCTATAGTATTGCTGACGCGCATACGTTAAATGCCAATCGATTGGCCATTAACCCCTATCCGGAGGAGTTTTTGGTGCATGTAGGATTGAGTCGCGCGTATTTTGGCGCAGCGGATGAGGTTCCCACTTTCCTGAGTGAGGATGGCCGGGGTGGGTGTTCATCCTTTGTAATTGTTTGTAAGTTTTTCATCCTTTTTCTTCGCGCATTTACCAACTAATCTTTCGTTGTTTTCTTGCTTCATTTTTATATGTGCAGAGATGGACTTATTCGCAGTGGTGAAGCTTGATAAGCCAAAGCAGGTGACCATAGGGGTGCGTCCTCTGAGGGAAGGGGAGCTGCCTTTGCTGGAAGCGACCGCGGGGCGTTTGACTGTTTTGCCCGCGACAGTCCCCGAGGACACGCCACCACTTGTGGTGACGCCCGTCCAGAGTATGGCGCCAGAGGTAGTGGTGGCGCCCACTGTGGTGCCTGAAGTGGAGGTGGCGCGCGAGGAGGCGCGCTCAGGGTCATCTGACAGTATTCGGATCCTGAAACCTGAGGAGGTGTTGAGGGAAGAGGTTGCGCAGAACTTGAAGCGCAAGGGAGAGGCTGGAACCAGTGGCACCAGCAAGAGGCGTCGACACGTCATCAAAGACGCAGAGTCGAACGCGGAAGAAACTTCGACCTCCGGCGCACGGTTGAAGGCTGATGCTTCTCCGTTTCTGTAAGTGTGCATTTCTTCTCTCTCTTTTTTTTTTTTTTTTTTTTTTTGCAATTACTTGTTGTAATTTTTTGTTGACTGTCTTTGTTCCGTAGGGATGACGACGCGAAGGACGATGAAGTATCCTCTCCGCAGAATGAAAACAAGGGAGAGGATACCTTGGCAGCTGATGGTGGTGAGGCGCAGCAACTTCTTGATGAGTTGGCTGCGACTACTGCCCATCAGGCTGAGCTGGTGGCGCAGCTGAAGGGAAAGCGCGTTGGGGAGAGTCGTGCTCTGGCCCAGAAGGAAGAAGAGTTGGAGAAGCTGCGCGTGCTATTGGCGGGCGTGCAGGCTGAGCTCGGGGAGTCAAGGGCGTATGGGGAGAAGATGGCTCAGGACAAGATGAGCATCTTGGCTGATCTGCTACATGCGAGGGCGTGCAACGAGCAGATAAAGGCCAAGGCATCATGGTCTGTGTCGTTCCTTGAGGAAAAAAGGTCTGAGCATTATGCTAGCCTGCAAGAGTTCAAGGAGCGCATGGAGAAGACGCTCGTGATGTATGAGGAGAAGCTGCGCGCACTTAGCATTGAGTACGACGAGGAGTTGTATCCTCATCTCATGTCTGTGATTGCTGAGCGCAGGTATTCTTACACCCTTATCTTTTAGAATTGTTTTCTTCACTCCATTTTATCTTATCTTGTTACCACTTTGTGAATGCAGGTGGTTGATCAGCCATGGACTTCGTCTGGCAGCTCTAAGTACTTTAGAGTCTGCGGAGGTGGTGGAGGCCTTTGGGAAGGTTGTCCACTGCGCGATGGCGCGTGGCCATTCGCAGGCGATGGAGGAGCTCCGTGAGGCCAAGTTGCTGGAGAAGGATTTGGCGGAGATTCCTGGTTATAGCTCAACGGCGTACGATGAGCTGGTGGAGGCGATGGCGGGGCTGAAGGTTCTTGAGCTGCCGCATATAGGGAAATTGGAGCGCGACCAAGATGACCCTATAGCTGTGCTGATGGCCGGTTTAACTTTGCAGCGCCATTTTGAGAAGAATGCGGAAGAGGAGTTAGACTATTATCTAAAACCTGATGTATCGCAGCTTCAAGTCCCAGTTTTTGCGCGGCCCCGTGATATCCTCAAGCCTTTTGCTCTGGAGAAGGAAGTCCCCTTGAAGGAGGTGCTGGAGCAACATGCGCAGAGGGCTGCTGTGAAGAAGGGTATCAAGGGCAAGGCCGTGATGTGCGGTATTGGCGCTGCACACCTTCCTAGATCAGATGGCGTGGCTGTAAGTGTTCCAACCGTATCGATGCAGGATGCCATAATCTTGAGTAAGTTGAAGGAAGGGAGTTCCGCCGCTCCAGAAGAGAGCCATGATCACCGCCATAGCATATAGGTTGTTTGTGAACTTATGTATTTTGTCCTTGTAATTTAATGATTATGGAATAAAATACATTTTGTTATAAGCTCGTAACTTAAATATACTTGCATTGTTTGCTAAGTTTGATTATTTTACTAAGTCTTTTAAGTGCGTGACTTAAATATACTTGCATTGTTTGCTAAGTTTTATTTTTGACTAAGTCTTTTAAGTGCGTAACTTAAGTATACTTGCATTGTTTGCTAAGTTTTATTTTTGACCAAGTGTCTTGGCTCGTTATATTGCTAAGCTCGTACGGTGTACTTGGTATATGCGCATCCGTCGTGGGGTGCGCATATGAAACTTACTTTGACGTCTCAAGAGTAAGGCGCTTAGCAAGGATACGTGATCCAATGTTGATGGGTTTGCAACCCTCTTATTCAACGAGTAAATTAGTAGGTTAACTCATCCTTTATGCCTTCGTGGGTCTTTAAGTGGTGCATGCACGCCATGTAGGCAAAAAATATAAGATAGACAATATTGACATATATGCAATAAAGTAAAAGTGCGCTATGGAGTTAGCTAGAAACCATAACATTTTATTAATACTTGCAAGTTTATTGAAAAAATGGAAAACATAATTCCTAAGAAAGAAAAGAAAGACAAACACTTATTGGGCACCGCGTAGGGTGTGAGTGTGTTTGTGTAAGGGCCGTAGCCTAAAAGTAACATCTTTTGAGATTACAGATGTTCCAAGTGCGCGCTAGGTCGTGACCTTCCATATCGCGCAACCTGTATGCGCCGTTGCCGAGCGCGTCTGTGACCTCGTAAGGTCCTTCCCATTTGGGTCCGAGCTTGCCTGTGTCTTCTACGTGGCTCGCGTCATTGGCGCGGTAAACAAAGTCTCCTGGTCTGAATGAAGTGTTTTTGACTTTTGCATCATAATACTTCTTCATTTTTGCCTTAGCCTTTGCTTCACGTATAGCTGCGCGTTCGCGTCTTTCTTCCAGTATATCTAAGTCTATGCGCCGTTCCTCGTCATTTGTTGTGACGTTGACCTCTGCCGTGCGTATAGTTGGCATTCCTATCTCGGCTGGTATGACGGCTTCTGTTCCATAGACTAAGGAGAATGGCGTGTCGCCAGTACTGGTTTTGATTGTCGTGCGATGCGCCCACAAGACGTGCGAGAGCTCATCTACCCATCTTCCTTTATGTCTGTCAAGGCGCGCTTTTATGCCTTCGCCTAGACTGCGATTAGCGCGCTCAACTAGGCCATTGGTTTGTGGGTGTTTGACTGAAGCAAAGTGTTGTGTGATGTTTAATTGTGCGCACCAATCTTTGAATGGGTTATCACAGAATTGTTTTCCGTTGTCTGATACGATCTCGCCTGGTAGGCCGAAGCGACAGACAATATTGTCCCAGACAAAGCGTTTTACTTGGTTTCCCGTAATGTTCACCACAGCTTTTGCTTCAATCCACTTTGTAAAATAATCTATGGCTACGATGAGGAATTTTACTCCTCCCGCTGCGACGGGAAAAGGTCCTGCGATGTCGATACCCCATTTGTAAAATGGCCATGGTGAGGTGATTGGTGTTAGCTCGTGCTGTGGTCGGCGCGGAATAGGTCTATGTACTTGGCAGTTGCTGCACTTTCTTATTAGGTCGCGTGCGTCGCGGTGCATTGTTGGCCAATAGTATCCTGCCCTTAAAGCGCTTGCCACCACGGATCGCGGTCCTGAGTGCATACTACATGATCCAGCGTGAAGTTCGCGGAGTACATAGTCTGCTTGAAGGGGTCCAACACATCTGAGCCATGGTTGTAAGAAAGATCGCCGATAGAGTACGTTGTCGCGGAATTCGAATCGTTGCGCTGTGCGCCGTATTCTTCGAGCGTCTTTATTATCTTGGGGTAGGGTTCCCTTGCTGATAAATTCGATGATAGGTGTCATCCACGTGGGATCTTGTTCTTCTATCACCGTTGATATTTCCATATCAAGGATGGACTTGTTCTTTAAGGTTTCCACCAATACCTGTTTTGAAAGGTGTGCGAAGCTTGTAGATGCGATCTTGCTGAGTGCGTCCGCCTTTCTGTTTTCCCCTCTAGGTACTTGTTTTATTGTGAACCTATCGAAGTTTTTGATCAGAGACTTTGTCTTTTCCAGGTATTGGATCATATGATCATCCTTGGCCTCGTATTCTCCTAACACGTGGTTAGCGACTAGCCGAGCATCTACGTTTGCCTCTAGGTTACGTACACCCATTTGAATTGCGATGCGTAGTCCGGCCAGTAGGGCTTCATATTCTGCCTCATTGTTTGTGGCTGTGAACTCGAAGCGTAGCGCATAGGTGAATTCCATACCTTCTGGATTTGTAAGAATGAGTCCTGCGCCTGATCCATCTGCGCATGAGGATCCATCGGTGAACAGTGTCCATGGTTCCTGTAGATCCGTTTTTGCTGCAGATGTTGGGCTGTCGCCCTCTGGCTTCTCCACGATAAAATCAGCTAAAACTTGCCCTTTGATAGCAGTGCGCGGCCTGTATGAGATGTTGTACTCACTGAGCATTACACTCCATTTTTGTAAGCGTCCCGATGCATCTGGTTTAGAGATAACTTGTTTAATTGGCTGATCAGTGATTACCGCAATTGGATGCGCTTGGAAGTATCTGCGCAGTCTTTTGGCGGCGAACACTAAAGCCAAGACCAGTTTTTCCATGGCGCTGTAGTTAACCTCTGTTTTCTTTAAGGCTTTGCTTACGAAGTATATGGGTGTCTGGACGGAGTCTCTATCTGTCAATAGTACTGCGCTAACTGCTCCGTGGGTTGCTGATAAGTACATGATTAGTTCTTCCCCTTGTCGCGGTGCGACTAGTTTGGGAAGAGATGCCAGATGATGTTTGAGTTGTTGGAAAGCTTCCTCCGCTTCATTGGTCCAACGAAAGTCTCCCTTTTTTGTACACTTCGTGAGTGTTTTAAAGAGAGGAAGGGACTTGTCCGCTGACTTAGATAAGAAGCGATTCAGCCCTGCCAGCTTTCCATTCAGTGATTGGACTTCTTTGAGTGTGCGCGGGGAGGGGAGATCAATAACAGCCTTTGTCTTCTCTGGGCATGGTTTGATTCCATCGGGTTCTATTAAGTATCCGAGGAACATGCCTTCAGTTGCGCCAAAGGTGCACTTTTTTGGATTCAGTTTCATGTTTATCCGCCCCAACGTTCGGAATGTTTCCTCGATGTCGCGCACTAACTCATCCTCTGTATGGCTTTTTATAACAAGGTCGTCCACGTAGACTTCCAAGTTGCGGCCTACTTGTTTTTCGAAAGCTGTGTCCACCAGCCGTTGGTATGTCGCGCCTGCGTTCTTTAAGCCAAAAGGCATTTTTGTGTAGCAGTATACCCCTTGACTGGTGTGGAAAGCTGTTTTTTCTTCATCCTCCATTGCCATTTGGATTTGGTGGTACCCTTTATATGCGTCTAGGAAGCACTTGAAGGGGTATCCACATAAGGATTCAACCTTCTAATCAATTTCTGGCAATGGATAGCAGTCTTGCGGGCATGCTTTATTGAGATCCGTGAAGTCCACGCACATCCTCCAGCTACCATCGCTCTTCTTTACCATGACTGGGTTAGAGAGCCAGTCGTGGTAGTACACTTCGCGCATGATGCCCGCATCTACTAACTTGTGTACTTCTTCCAAAATAGCTTTTGCACGATCTGGAGCCTGGCCGCGCTTCTTTTGTCGTATTGGAGGGTATCCTTGTCGGATTTGTAGTTTGTGCTCTGTGATAGAACGAGGCACTCCTGTCATATGCTTTGGTTCCCATGCAAAGATGTCTAGGTTCTTTTGCAAGAGTGCGCATACGGCTGCTTTACCTTTGTCAGATAAAGATCCTCCAATCGAAACTTGTTGTTCCGGATAGTCTGGATGAATAGCGACCTTTAAATTTGGCGATTTTTCCGTGCGCTGTTCTGGAATAGTATCTGCTTCAGTTGTCACTGCGATACATTCTCTTGGTGGTACCGTTGTGTTATAGAGAGTAACCACTCCTACTTCAACTGGGAATTTAAGCATTCCGTGTGCTGTGGATGGTACTGCGCGCATGGATGATATTCCTGGTCTTCCAATTATGCCATTGTATGGTGAGGGAGACTTGATTACCATAAAATTTATCCATGCCGCAGTTGAGTGTTGCTCATCTCCTACGACCACCAATAAGCGTAACTGCCCCATGGGCCAGATCTTTTCTCCTGTAAATCCTGTTAGTGACATTGTAGCTGGTATCAACTGACTTTGGATTTCAGGTCGCAGCCTTTTGAAGCAGTGATCATACATGATGTCTGCGGATGCTCCTCCATCAATATACATGCGGTGGATGTCGTGTCCTCCTGCATGTATTTCAATGGTCAGAGGTTCCACGACTGCGTTGTCCGCAGCGATTGTAGGGAAGGATATCTCTTTTTCTGGAGAGAATTTTTGGCTGACTTTTTGCTTTATTTTGCGCTGCCATGATTGTATCATGTATATAGTATCAGCCTTTTCTTTTGGGGGTTCTTTCTTGCCTCCATTTCTCTGTCTCTCTTTTCCTTCCTTGATGTTTTTTACGAGGTGGTCCATCCTTCCTTCTCTCACTAATTTTTCGATTAGTTGTTTCAGTTGGACGCACTCGTTAGTTGTATGGCCCTTTTGGCCGTGGTACTCGCAGTATCCACTACCTTGGCGTTTTTCTTCTGCCGTTTTAATTGGTGGTGGTCTTGGGAAGTTCGCAACTTCTGTTGCAAATATCTCCCTTGGAGTTTTAGTGAGAGGAGTATATTTGTCGTTGTCTCTTCCACTGCGGTAGTTCCTGCCGCGGTTATTGTTTTGATCATTGGATTGTCTCCGCGGCTGTTCTTGTTGCCTATAGTTTGAATATCCTTTTTTGCTATCCGCAGCAGCTGCTTCTCCTTGTATAAAGGATCTGGTGCGTTTTGTGAGTTCATCGAAAGACTGTGGAACTCTATCATTGAGCTTTCGGATGAGTTCTGGATTATTAATTCCATTCATGAACCCTGAAATTTTTAGTATTTCGGGACATGCTTTGACTTGTATGCACTCATCCTTGAAGCGCTCCATGAAGGCGCTGGTTGATTCTCCTTGGCGTTGCTTCACCCTTGCCAATTCTACAGGATTTTTAGCGCACTTCTTTCGCTGGGTGAAGTTGTGGCGGAATGCTTTTCGTAATTCCTCAAAGCCGCCTATACTCCTACGTGGGAGTTTGCTAAACCATGTGCGCGCATTCCCTACCAATGTGGAATTAAACATGTGACACCACACAGGCTGTGGCCAATTTTCGATAGTTGCGGCTGACTCGAAAATTTTTAGGTGGTCATCTGGGTCACCTGTTCCATCGTATGTCTTCACATTAGTGGGCATGCGCCTGCGCCTGTCGTCTGAGTAATCACTTATGCGACGTGTGAACGCATCAATTTTGTGGCGTCGCCATGGGAGAGACATATCCTCGTTCTCTTCCTCGCGACGTTTTCCTTTTGATTTCCAGTGCCCTGTTTCTTTATCCTCGTTGTCCAAGGAATCGCTGGAGGAAGAATAATCTCTCCTTCGGCGTTTGCGCCTGCTCCTTTCAGAAGAGGAGCCTGAGGGATCTCTGCTTGGGGATCTTCTCCTCCCCAATCTATCTTGTATTCGCCTACTTTCAGGTTTGGAAGATCCTTGGCTTGGCGAATGCTGAGGCCCTAATCGATCGTGTATTCCCCGACTGCCAAGTCTGGAATGGACATTGGTGCGCCTACCGCTGTCTCCAGAGTTTTGTGAGTCAGGTACCGCACCTAACCTATCATGGACAGAGGTACGTTCTGTACGTCTTCCTCGCGGGTGGCGCGGTGGTGATGGTTCGCGTTCTGGACCAAGATTAAGTCGGGTTTGCGGATCCGCACCTGCTCTTCTTGCCGCTTCTTCTTGCATGAGGGCATTTAATGTTTCATAATTTTGGGATACAAAGTTTCCCAAAGTCAGATCCGGTGCGTCCTCAGTTGTTGCAAGAATTTCTTCCTCAGTGTTAGGCGCCCTGTTCCGTTCAGGAGCGCCTGGCGGCACAGTGTTGTTCACTGCGGGTGTAGCCTGATGAGGAGTGGTGAAGAGGGTGCGTTGGAGTTCTTCAACGCTGGGGACCTCTAAAGTAATCCTGGGTAGTTCTACCGCTGGGGGAGGTTGGGTTGTCCCTGCCTCATGGTGACCAGGTGTGCTGGTTGTCCCAGCGACTTGTCTAGAGGTTGGATCTTGTTGATTCTTCCTCAGATGGTCACGTTTTTCTGGCTGCGGAGTCTGCTGGCTCGAATTCTTATGTTTCGTCATTCTAGTTCGTTGTAGGGTCCCACGGATGGCGCCACTTGTTGATACAAAAGTTGGGCGTACCTGATTGTTGGGCTTTGCTCTTATATCAATTCGTTCCTTAGCACTTTGTTACCTGCGTACTAAGAAAATAAACAACACCGTTAGGCTTATCGAGGGATTGTCTCCCCCGATTAGACTCCGGCGTGAGAGTAAGTAATCGAATTTAGGTTTTGGTTTAAGAGTTTAGGGATTCCGTGAATCGTACCTTCAATGAGAATCGTATGATTCTATATATAGGGGCTAAGAAACCGTGTTTCTTGCTCCTTACTCTACGCACGCATGGTGCTTATCCGAGGTAAGGATATCTATTCCTTGAATAGATGATCCTTATCGGATATCCGGTGAGTTAGATTGGGCCTTTGGGCTTCATAAGCCCAAGCGTTGATACTGCGGCCCATACCATTTGTCATGGTAGCCCATTCGTGATGGGCTTAAGTATAAGTAATGTCTATCATTTGGGCTTGCGGCCCAAATATAGGCTATACGTCATCAGTGATTCAATGCATTACGAAATGTTTACATATGTTTCATAGTTTTATTATACTTGTTTGGTTAGGAATTCAGGGTGTTCAAAAATCCGAGAAACTAATAAACCGAGCCGAACCGCTCAATCTGAAACCGAAAAAATCGAAACCAAGAAAACCTGTTTATAACGGTTCGGTTTGTTTTTTATTTTCAGGTATCTGCGGTCAACCAACCCAACCGTGTACACGTGAAATGTCGGTATTCCTAAAATGTGCCCTCATGCACATGTTAAGTAAAATATTTTAAAATCAAACTTTCTTTACTAATCAAAAACACCATTTAGATCATATTAATTAATCTTATAAATTTCCTTAATTAAAAACGGTTATGCATTTAATTTAATGAAACTTTACTTTTATATTGGTTCAAACATGTGCCTTGAGGGCATATTTTATAAAATCCTTTTTTAGAGTAAACTGCAAAATACATCCCTGTGGTTTACAGGTTTTGCCATCTTACATCCCTGTCAGAAACTTTTGGCAAGATACATCCCCTGTTAGGTGAACGTTTGCCACTATATATCCCTCGTTTACAATGAGGACTAACGGTGCAATTTTTTTCTCCGTTATCTCTTAACGAGACAGAAAATATTACACCGTTAGCCTTCGTTAGCCAAACGTTTGCACCGTTAATCCTCATTTTGAGTTTTTTTTTTTTTTTTTTTTTTTTTTTTTTTTTTTTTTTTTTTTTTTTTTTTCTGTTTTTTACGTTTTATCCGTTTTTTTGTCAATTTTTTAAAGTTTTTTTTATACGTTTTATGGACTTTTTTACATTTTCATCTTTTTTTTTGTACGTTTTATCCGTTTTTTGTCAGTTTTTCCCCTTTTTTGTACGTTTTATCAGTTTTTTTAAGTTTTATCTGTTTTTGTACATTTAATCCGTTTTTTATCAGTTTTTTTACGTTTTTATCCATTTTTGTACATTTAATCCGTTTTTTGTCAGTTTTTTCTTTTTTTTATATGTTTTATCAGTTTTTGTACATTTTTATCCGTTTTTTGTACGTTTTATCTGGTTTTTGTCAGTTTTTCTCCATTTTTGTACGTTTTATCAGTTTTTTTTACGTTTTTATCTGTCTTTTGTACGTTTTATCCGTTTTTGTCGGTTTTTATCATTTTTTGTACGTTTTATCGGTTCTTTTTACGTTTTTATCCATTTTTTGTACATTTAATCCATTTTTTGTCAGTTCCTTTTTCTGTTTTTTATACGTTTTATCAGTTTTTTTTACGTTTTTATCTATTTTTTGTACGTTATATCCGTTTTTTGTCAGTTTTTTCTCCTTTTTTGTACGTTTTATCAGGTTTTTTTATACGTTTTTATCCGTTTTTTGTACATTTAATCCGTTTTTTATATGTTTTATCCATTTTTTTACGTTTTTATTTGTTTTTTGTACGTTTTATCGTTTTTTTTATGTTTTTATCCATTTTTTGTACGTTTTATCTTTTTTTGTCAGTTTTTCTACGTTTTTATCCGTTTTTTGAACGTTATATCGGCTTTTTTACATTTTGATCCATTTTTGTCAGTTTTTTTTACATTTTGTCCGTTTTTTGTACGTTTTTTTACATTTTATCCGTTTTTGCCATTTTTTTTATGTTTTATCTATTTTTTGTACGTTTTATCCGTTTTTTGTACGTTTTATCCATTTTTTGTAAGTTTTATCGGTTTTTTTTGTATGTTTTACCCATTTTTGTCAGTTTTTCCCATTTTTTTTTTATGTTTTATCGGTTTTTTACGTTTAATTCATTTTTTTAAAACGTACAAAAAATGAACTAAACGTAAAAAAAACCGATAAAACATTAAAAAAATGGGAAAAAACTGATAAAAAATGGCTAAAACATACAAAAAACAGTTAAAACTTACAAAAAATAGATAAAACGTACAAAAAAAACTGACAAAATTGGATGAAACGTACAAAAAATGAATAAAAGCCTAAAAAATAAAAGATAAAACATAGAAAAAACGAATTAAAACGTAAAAAAAAACTGATAAAACGTACAAAAAACGGATAAAAATGTTAAAAACCGATAAAACGTACAATAAAGGGAAAAAACTGAAAAAATCCAGATAAAACGTACAAAAACGGATAAAAACGTAAAAAAATTGATAAAACGAACAAAAAAAGGAAAAAACCTGACAAAAAACGGATAAAACGTACAAAAAAATAAAAACGTAAAAAAAACCGATAAAACGTACAAAAAACGAATTAAATGTACAAAAAACGGATAAAAACGGTAAAAAACTGATAAAACGTACAAAAAAGGGAAAAACTGACAAAAAACGGATAAAAACGTAAAAAAAACTGATAAAACGTATAAAAAAGGGAAAAAGACTGACAAAAAACGGATAAAAACGTAAAAAAAACTGATAAAACGTTTAAAAAACAGAAAAAAAAAACTGACAAGAAACAGATTAAATGTACAAAAAACGGATAAAAACATAAAAAAAACTGATAAAACGTACAACAAAGGGAAAAAAAACGAATAAAACGTAAAAAAAAACGGATAAAAACGTTAAAAAAACTGATAAAACGTACAAAAAGGAAAAAAAAAAGCTGACAAAAACGGATAAAACGTACAAAAAACGGAGAAAAACGTAAAAATACGGAAAAAAAAACTGACAAAAACGGATTAAATGTACAAAAAACAGATAAAAACGTAAAAAAATAGAAAAAAACACTGATAAAACATATAAAAAACGGAAAAAGTTGACAAAAAATGGATAAAACGTAAAAAACGGAAAAAAAAAATCTTAAAATGAGGACTAACGGGCAAACGTTTGGCTAACGAAGGCTATCGGTGTAATATTTTCTGTCTCGTTAAGAGATAACGGAGAAAAAAATTGCACCGTTAGTCCTCATTGTAAACGAGGGATGTATAGTGGCAAACGTTTACCTAACGGGGGATGTATCTTGCCAAAAGTTTCTGACAGGGATGTAAGATGGCAAAACCTGTAAACCACAGGGATGTATTTTGCAGTTCTCTCCCCTTTTTATTATTGCACTATTTTAATGTAGGGTAAAGTGCAAAAATGGTCCTTAACGTTCCACAAATTTGCAAAAACGGGACCGAGACAAAAAGTAGCGCAAAAAAGCCACCCACGTTCCAGATTTTCGCAAAATCGCCACTAAGAGCCCTTTTCCGTTAACTCCCGTTAGTTTTCCCGTCAGTCAAGGGTATAATCGCCATTTCACTCGCTTCCCGCCTTTGACTACCCCAACTTTATTTCAATGACCAAATTTGCAAAGTTACAAAACTTAATTTTGGAGGCACACTTGGCGATTAACCTTTCCCTCTTTTTTTGTGCAACTCGGCAACCCAATCGATTGCATAGGACTATAAAGTCCACGTTTATCCCGCTTATTCAACCATAACACACACAATCCCAACGATCAAAACAACCGACGATGGCAAACAATGGAAAAGGGAAGAGTATCTACATTATTGGTACCGAGGAAGAGGAATTTGATAAGGTTTTAAGAACCTATTATCTAAACGATTTACTTCTTGATGCATTTGGCGGAGAACCAATTGATGAGTATGGTTCTTATAGGAAGATTCCTAAGGAGTTAAGAACTAAGATTCTGACCCATCTGAGGAAACAAGATGGCTACTATGAAGCGCTTTTGAGTGATGATGATGAGGAGGAGGAGGAGAAGCAAGAGCCTGTGGATACCGTTTTACCCAAGTTTGATGAGTTGGAACAGAAGATTTCCAATCTTGAAAAGGTGTTCAAGTACATAAAGGAGAAGAAGGACAAGGAAGAAAAAGAATTGAAGAAAAAGAAGAAAAAGGGTAATGCGGAGGGCAGCGGTTCAAACTACTAAACAAGTGTTTGTTTAGATATCTGTTGGAAATTTGTAATGGTTGTGAACTCCTATGACCAATGAAAGTTTTTATGTTTATGTTACTGATATGTTTGTGTTTCGATTTTCATTTCTTTATGTTTGTGTTTCATTTTTGAAATATATGGGTACTTCCTATGCAGCTTATGCAGAAAGCAATAGATAGTCAAACAGGTGAAAGTCAAACGGTGAAATTCACTTGGTTTATTGAATAGCACTAGTAAGAAGTTAATACTCCTTGACCTACCACACAAAAATGCAGTAAATTATCCAACCAACTAGTATAGTAAAGTCTACTTTCCAACTTTATCAAAAACATACATATGGCAGAATCTGCAACTCAAAAATCAAAGAGACAGAAAATGAGTCGTAATAATACACAGGTAGAGAAAGTAAGTGGTTGTGTAATTGGTCTCGGTATCAGAAGTGGCAACAAAACAGGAGGGGGTGGTGCAAAGATAGAGGTGTTGGACGAAAGATGCTTCATCTGTTGTGGGGATGTTAAGTGTTGGAGGCATAGAGTTGTGATACTTGAACAGGCAGGTTGTGCAATGGCAGAGGTAGTAAGTGGTGGTGTCATTGGTTTGGGTATTACAAGTAGAAACATAAGTGCAGGGGGTGCTGCAGATGCAACTCAATGTCAGCTTCTTGTTTATGTTTGTGATACCACAAACTGAATCATTATGTTTAGTTTGTGTTTCTAGGATGTAGTTTTGGGCATCTCCAAACCAGAAACTGAATCACTATGTTTAGTCTATGTTTTAATGTTTCATTAATGTCAGCTTCTTGTTTATGTTTGTGATACCTATCAAATACAATAACGAAGTATAAACATATGTGAAGACATTATTCATACAAAATATGGATCATGAGATCCATTACATTCATTAACCATCACTAATCTCAAAACAACCAACCCCCTCATGGATATTTCATCTTTACAACAAACTCAATCTTCTTAAACATCTTGTCCTTGACTTGCCTAGACATCATCAACAGTGCATTCGCCCAACGCTTATCAATTGTTTGTAGCCTCCTAAGCTTCTTTGTATTGCTCCTTGCAGTTCTTGCACGTGAGCAGTTTCGAAGTCTACCAATCACATCCCCTTACGTTCGACCCTTTCAGTAATTTTTTTGGACTTGTACTCCAAATCCTGTGCCTGCTGCAAGTCTTGAAGAATCTCGGTGTGGTAAGGGCCAAGCATTACTTCAGTTAGCACATACGAGTTACAGACAACCCTTAGATTAATATCACATTCAGAGTTGTTCATGGTTAAGGAAATAGGGAGTTGTGTTTTGCAAGTGTGTGTTTTAAGAGATGCGTATTTAGTAGCCTTCATGTGTTTGCCTATAAAAGGGCTTATAAAAGATTGCCAAGTACTGTGTAGTCTTCATGTGTGGACCAAAGTTGACTTTATGCAATTCAACATTTGCAGTTTGACTTTTGAAAGTCTAAATGCAATGGGTGGAAATATAATGCAAACAAACATAGAATATAGAATCCATTACATTCAGAAACATAAACATTTTTTGCAAGTTTGACTTTTGAAAGTCCAACTGCAATGGGTTCAAACATATTGTTCTAAAGATAATCAAGTTAAACAAAGATTACAAATATAGAATCTAACAGACAATAACGTTTAACATATTGTTCAAAGATCAGTGGGTAACACATGAAGAAGTTGGAAGTGCATGCTCATCATTTGACTTCATCTTTTTAGTTGGCTTGTCAACCTGAGGTCTGTGATTGGGTGGTACTATGACTGTTGTAGACTCAATTCTTGGCCAGTATCTGCGGCTTGAACACCCATTGATCTTGAATGAGTACGTACGCGCCCATGTTTCTAGGCTGTAAGCAGCATGAACCCACTCTTCAGGCACAACAACTCCTTTTCCATCCTCATTCATATAGTTTATTGCAGCCACAGCATGTTTACATGGTATTCCAGTCAGCTCCCACATCCTACAACCACACTCCTTCCTATCCAAGTTAGCAACACAATGATCCTCGTTAGGCACAGATACTTTATATAACGAAGCTGCAATCCATTCAACAACACAATCAGTAGCTTCTTTTTTGTTTCTATCAACCATGGCTTGCACAGTAGGAGTAAGTTGTCCAACACTCCTTTCTATTATTTGCTGAACTACCACAATCCTCTTCACCAAGTACTCCCTTATATATTCAAGACAAACGATGATGGATTTATCTCTCACATCATTTAGCTGGCTACAAAACACCTCACATATGTTGTTTAAGAGTAGTCCACATAGGGCTTTGCCTGTTGAACAAATCACACATTATGTATTAATATATGATCAATTATCAGTATGTTTTTTTCCACTGCCACTTAATGAATTACCTGAAAAATGTGATCGGCTCCATTGTTCAGCTGGAATCTTCAACAACCAATCATAAGCTGCAGCATTGTTATTCTTCAGATGATCCATCTCTTTGTTGAATTCAACAACAGTTGTGGCTCTTGCAGCCTTCCAAAGCATGTCCTTGTAAACACCTCTTTTCAAATGTGACTTCATTTCCTCATGAATATGCTTAACACAAAACCTGTGTGAAGCATTTGGAAACACACTAGCAACAGCTTGTATCAATCTCTGTGAACAGGTAAGGTTATGGATGGTGTTAAAACTTTACATGTTCTCATTGTGCATAAAACACATGATTAATTATACAATAGAAATGTGCACCTTTTGCCTATCAGATATGAAAGTGAACTTGCAGTTGGTTTCTATCCCAAGATCCTCTCCTAGTAGTTTCAAAAACCAACACCAAGTTGCCTTATTTAGTGCATCAACTACAGCATATGCTACTGGATAAATCCCATTGTTTGCATCAATCCCAACTGCTGTTAGTAATTGACCTGGAAAAGGACCTGACATGGAGAATCCATCTAATCCTAAGAATTCTCTGCCACAAGCTTTGAAACCATGTTTCATAGCTCCCAAACACACATACACCCTTTTAAAAGTTCTTGTTGAACTAGCTGGATTTGTATCTAGCTGTACATCAATCCTAACAGTAGTGCCTGGATTTTGATTAACCAACTCTTTGGCATACTCTCTAATCAGTGCATAATGTTTGGTAAAAACAGGTATACCTGATTGAATTTCACAATCTTTATGGCATAGCAAATCAGACTTACTTACGGGAACATCTTCATTTACCTGATCATCGTCATCAAACACTTCATCATCATTTCGATTATAGTCTAAATCCTCTGAATCACTCCCGCCACTCTGTTCTTCTGTTTCATTATCTACCTCTACTACTTTCACATTTTCCATCTAACCACCTACAATTGTAAGTCCATAACATTAACAACAAATACACCTTTAACAAATAAAAAGAAAAAAAAAACAAAAAAAAAAAAACAAAACTCACAAAACAGGAGGGAAATTAAAGCGGAAATTGCACTTGTTGACATAAATAATGCCTAAAAACATTATTAACATATTATTAATATCTCTATGTTTTGATTATCAGAAAATATAAACTCATAGAACTAAAACTTGTGACATAAACATGTATTTAGTGATTAACATTCTCTTTACATCCAAATCACTTAAGGTATGAATAAACAAAGTGTTTAGTGCAATTTATGATCAAAGGGGTATTTAATTAACTAACACAAAGTTTATTTAATTATATAAACATATTATATATTTTTGAAAAACACTTTTAGTAATTAAGAAAAATGTTTTATTCATACTAAATATATGAATTCAAATTTTTAACCAAAATCAGTTAGTTTTTCACCAAATAAACTTTCCCTACTAAAAGACAAGAATTCTGGCCGTTTCAGCTGGGCGGCCCCCTTAATTATAAGGGGCGGTCCCCTTAATTTTAAGGGGGTCGGCCTTGATTTAAGGGGACCGGCCACGCTCCTCTGTCAGAATCTTTTGCCTATAAATACCACCTTAAACCTGGATTTTTTCCTTACCTTTTGCACTCCTAAACTTTCTGTTCTAGATCCACATCTCTATTCTCTTAATCCTTTGATCATAAGTGTATAATTCTTTGTTTCAAAGTGATTCAAACTTCATCCTCTCAAGTGCAAGAGAAGAATACTTCCATCCCCCAAGACAAGAAGTATTACAACTTGTTGTGACTTCCACATACAAGTTGTTGGTGCATCATCAAGATTATTTACATTACTCTTTGTGAAGATTGTTGTGTATATGTGATTGTAGATAGTTGTGCTAGGTATATTGATTGTGTGATTAGTTAGTTGGTTGGTGTGAAGAAGAAACGTTAGGAATTAGATTATAGTGAAGAAGCTAGGTGTGAAGTTATTAGTTGTGAAGTTAATTGGTGTGAAGAAGATAGGCTTGAAGTAGATAGTTGTGAGGATAGATAGGTGTGAAGAAGTAGTGTTGTGATTAAGTAGTGACTATGTGTGAAGAAGTTGTGTAGAAGGTGTGAATAAGTTGTGACGAAGTTGTGGTGTGTAAGGTTTCTCCGCCATAAGGAGCTTGTTGACATAGTGAAGAAAACTCTCGAGTAGGTGACTCGAGGAGTGGAGTAGGGCAAGGAAGGTGTCCTTGTAGCCGAACCACTATAAATCCTTTGTCTCGCGGTTAGATCTTTCCATATCTTACTTATTATCTTGCTTATCTTGTTATTACTTTTGTAGACGTAGACGTATATATATAGTTGCTCATATAGTGGTAGTATTGATTTTACTTAAAGATCAAACGAAAGTTTCATTCACAAAACAAAGTTTTTACAATCAAACTAAAAAGGTTACATACATATAATTGATCATTTCGATCAAGTATAGTTTTCATACAAAATATAACTAAGGATTATAAAATAAATGATTACGTACTTATCTCTTATATATAGCTATAATTGTTTATATTATGCATGTGTTGATTTTACATACTTAGTTTACATTATTATTATTGTTCATACTTAGATATACTTGTTCATATTGTTCAAGACTTGAGTTCACATAAGATTGAATCAAAGTTTTAAAAACAAACAAGGTTTTAAAACTAAACTAAGTTTTCATAATAAAATTAAAAAGACGTAAAACTATTCAACCGCCCTTCTAGTTTTCCACAATTGGTACCAGAGCCACGTCTAGCAAGATTTTTAAAATATATTGTATTTTAAAACTTGTAACGATCTATGGAATCTGAAAAATATTTAGAAGGGCAATCTATGCAAAGACCACCACTATTTGAAAGTGATGGATTTTTATATTGGAAAAATAGATTCGAAACTATCAAAAGATCTTGATCTTTGGCATGTCATTACCTTTGGTGATTTTCCCCCTATTCAATATAATTTTGAAACTAAAATGGACGAAATTGTATCTTTTGAAAAACAAAATGATGATTTGAAAAAAAAACTAGCAAAAAATAATGAGGCTAAAATGGTTATTTATAATGCCTTACCACGCAAAGAATATGAAAGAATTTTTATGTGTAAAACCGCAAAAGAAATTTGGGATTCTTTACTAATCACTCACCAAGGTAATAGTCAAGTTAAAGAGAACAAAATAGATCTTCTTGTTCAACATTATGAACAATTTACAATTCCGGATGAGGAATCAATAGATAATGCGTTTGCTAGGTTTAACACCATCATCACAAGTTTAAAAGCACTTGATGAGAATTTTTCTAGTAAGAATTTTGTTAGGAAATTTCTTAGGGCACTTCATCCAAAATGGCGAGCTAAAGTTACGGCGATTGAAGAATCGAAGAACTTGTCAACTCTTTAACTTGATGAGTTGATCGGCAACCTGAAAGTCTACGAAGCAATAATAAAGAAAGACTCCGAGATGGTCAATGTAAAAAGAGAGCAAAGCAAGTCAATTGCGTTGAAAGCTAGGAAGGAATCTAGTAACGAGGATAGCTCAACCTCCGAAAGTGATGACGAAGAATATGCGATGGCCGTAAGAGACTTCAAGAAATTCTTCAAAAGGCGAGGAAGATTCGTTAGACAACCGCATGATGAAAGGAAAGCAAACCAAAGAAACAAAGATGACAAAAATGGCAAAAGTGATAGGAAGTGCTTCAAATGTGGTGATCCAAATCATCTCATCGGAAAATGTCCAATGATGTATAGAAATCAAAAGGCGTTTGTTGGAGGAGCTTGGAGTGATAGCGATGACGATGAGAAAGAAATCACAAATGAGGAGAAATGTCTTATGGCTAAGACATCAAGCGAGGTACGTTCCGAAACCAAATACTTTAGTGACAAAAATTTATCATTAGACGAAAAAGACCTAGATAGTGAATATAATAGGTTATGCAAATTAGGTCAAAAGGTTATAGCTAAAAATAAGTCACTAAAACATATTAATAATCTATTAGAAAATAAAGTACTTGAATTAAAAATTAGACTACAACATTTGGAAAAAGGAAAAGAAGTTTTTATAGAATGTAAAACATGCATAGAGATTAATAATGAAAATGAAAAACTTAAAGATGAAATTTTCAAACTTGACAAGTTTAAAAATAGTAGTAACCCACTTAAGAAAATAATAAGTGTTCAAGAAACTTCGGGAGATAAAACCGGTCTAGGATTACCTCAACTAATGTTTCAACTAGTGAAAATAAAAGTATAAAGTTTGAATGTGAATCTAGTAAACAAAAATCATTAGAATCAAATCCTAAGTATATACTTACAAAAGATAGAAAAATACCCATTGCGAAAGATGAAAAAGTAAAAACTTCTTATAAACCATCCTTAAAGACCGAAGTAGGATTTTCTAAACCAAAATTAAGATCTAAAACTCCACCACCAAGAAAACCAAATAATTTTCATACTCGATCTAAAACACCTCAACCTAGAAGAAACCAAAATAGACAATACTACAATAATACTAGTCATCAAATGTGGAATTATCAACCAAGTTACAATCCTTGGGGAATATTACTACTATACATGCATCCTAGCCAAATGTTGAATATGTTTGGACCAAATAACTTTGGACCAATGAGACAATGGGGAGCAAGTGGCTAAGTTATCATTCTTCGAAGAAGTTGGAATCTCATCTACTAATGACTTCTATAAGTCAACATAGTCACTTGAAGTGCTTGAAGAAAATCCATTGAAGACTGAAAGGTACGCGTTTCTGTTAAGTTCATCGCTATAATTTGCATGCTTAGCTATACATATATATTGTTTGTAACTCTTAAACATATATACGTACATAATAGCTTATATACTTATAACCTAGAAACATCATTAGTTGACTTTCCTAGGAATAAGATGAAATTGTTCATTGCCGAACATAATAGAAAATGGAAATCTTCTATATCCACTATTAGCAAACTCATGGTGATGAAGTGAAATGAGTTAAGTGGATTAATCGTTAATATAGAAGTAGGATTAGATCCCTCGCGTAAGAAAACTATGGATGAAACAAGCTCTCGTAGACTATGACATTAGGTTAGATAAGCATGCGAAAACAAAGGAACTATAGATGTTAGGTTATACCCCATTCAACACTCTCGCATCTATCATATAATTTATCGTCATCACTTCCTTTAGGATCATAGGATATGTAGATACGATAGCATGAGATAATAGTAGGCTTAACCAATCCTCTTGAGCATGAGATCTTTAATAAACATCTTTTAAAATATATGATTAATGATATTTGTTGTCAAAAATCTAATATCTTTAAAAATATGCAAAAACCTCACATTTTGGAAAATGGTTTTTCAAATAACTATCCCACTTTTAAATAACATGTTTTCACTATCAATATCCACAATTTTGTTTTGATCAAAACTAAAGATTGGGAAAATATTCTTTACCGTTCATTCACACATTTTGAAGTAAAATCCAACCTATTTTATTCAAATAACTCTCACATCTAAGTGAAAACCTACATTCAAGCATTGTTGAATAATGCTAAAAATGTCTCTGTTAAATCATGCATGGTGATCTCATATTTGTCATCTATATTTATATAAATGACACTTATAAGTGAACTAAATCAAATCAAGAGGACCATGGTTTGTCTATTAAAACTTTGTTTGTAACAAGTCTAGAAATCCATGCTATCATAACTACCCACTTATTGCACATTGATACACATTAGGATTAAATCTCCTAGTTATGTAGTTATGAAATACTTGATGTTGCTTTATTGTTTCCTAGCACTTATATTTTACTTGCTTGATGAGTATGTTTGCATGCTAGATGAAATTGCTTGTTTACTTAATCTCTTTGGTTAACATGCTTTGACTACATTATTGCCTACATAATTAGTATATGATTAATTGCCTCAAAGAGTTGGACTTGTTTGAAACCAAAAACACAATCTTTCTGCAATTCACTACCAAAAACCCTTTTCTGGCAATCTGGGAATCACCAGATGGGCGGCCCCCTTAAATCATAAGGCGGCCCCCTTAATTATTAAGGGGACCGACCTCCAATTAAGGGGACCGGCCATCTGATGGTCGAAAGTGTTGTTTCTTTTTTCTACTTTTTAGCCCATTTCATCCTACACCTCTCATAATACACAAACCTATTCTATCCTAAACCTTCCATCAAAGTTTATCCATCCTTGATCCCACCAATCCTACATTATAAACATTCTCATTCCTCTCAATCTCCACTCATCTCATCATGTCCTCTCCCATTAAACCAAAACCTTTACACACTTAAACCTCATAACCTTTACTCATCTCAACCTCAAATTTCATCTCCTAGTGCACCTAATGCACCATCTATAAGACTCTACTACCAAGAAATCCCTTCCATGAACATCGCTCTTTCACTCTCACCAATCACATCACTTGATACTCATTTTCCATCTTCACCATTAACTCCACCTAGTCATCCTCTCAAAAAGATTCAACCATATAACCGTTTCCTAAACTCTACAAAGTGTGTCATCACCACTACAACTTAACCCATGATGGTCAAACCATATTTCATGATACACAAACCTCATGTTCACTCAAATGAACCCTTTCACAACTCAAGTGATGTTGTTCATAATCAACCAACACCTAAACCTCACTCTCACACAAATGATCCATTTAACAACAAATCATCCATTCGTGCTTTCACTAATGCTCCTTCTTATGATGAGCATGCACAATCCCAAAACAATAATCCCAACCTCATTACCAACACTTTGCATGTTGCTCACTCAACAAAAACACCATCCACTCATGAAGCATCTCTTCCACCCATATCATGTTTTCATGATTACCCAAGCTAAAACATGTCTCCACCACCAAGAGTATCACCACCACATCTTACAACTTCACATGCCATTCCTATGTTGCATGTTCAAACCCTCACCCAAGACAACTATCATGCTCCACCACCATCACCTTCCTTCGAACACTTGAAGTTCGTTGAGAAGCTACAAGAAGCCTGTGAGCTTAATGCTCTTTTAACCTTACATCTTGCTCAACACAATTTGGATCCACCTTCATCTAAGCTCACCCTCATCACCACACAACATAAATCAAGTTGAAAAACATGTCAACAATTGAGCTTGTTGCATCTTTCTCCTAAAAACCATTGCATTCAATGAACATCTCACTTGGATTGAATGTCTTCTTACTAGATCACATCCAATACCCTCACTTGAACAACATTCAAAACCTTAATTAACCTCTTCCGCTACAAACTCTCCACCACCAAAATCTCCAACATTCATGACCCAAACATACCTCCATTAATCCAACAACCTTACCCTAACTCAATCATCTTCATTCCAAACACTCCATCATCAACCATCTAAGCATACTATATGCTTAAGATTTTCACTCTCAAATACGAATCAACCAACCTTTTGTTACAAGCAAGTCCGATGGCTCTCTTTGGCAAATTAGGATTTTTTTTTAACATAATCACTTTAAATTAATTGTTATGTATCCTTATTATTTGTTTGATGTGCTTGTTATTTGTATATTGTGTAGCCTCTCGTAATTTTCCCAACGGTTAGTAAATACTTACAAGTTATTACGTTATTTAAATACCCACTTTTACGTATGAATTTTTTTTTAGACTTGATATATAAATCACAACGGTAAAATTTTGAATTATCTTTTGCTTAGAAACGTTGCTTGCACACAAACCTAGATAGTCTAAATTATCGCGAATATATATATTAAAAACATTTATATTTTATAATATACGTTTCGTATATTTAAGGTACAATATTTATATATTCCCGGAGCCTACGAAAATTCCCGAGATCACTTATTAAGAATATTTGATCGTAACCCGACTCTCAAAACACACCAGGTGGACCCCATTGACTCATTGGGCCTTAAACCCAACTAACAAACCAAACGGACCTTTTTATATATCTTGTTTTCTTTTCTGCTGGGCCAGACAAAAACGCAAGCCCAAAGGGCTCAAAGCCCAAACACACCCTTATAAATTTTTTTCTTTTCTTTCTTTGTTTGTGCCAGTCGCGACCAAGCCAAGGAGACCCTCGTTATTTTGTGATTTCCACACACGACACCATACTATTTTTACATGTCTTGATTTATGACCCAGCAAGCATTTAGGAATAACAAATCTCGTTCCATAACTCTCACGTTTAGTCATCCAAATTTAGCCAAAGTAAACTACCAAAATCGTGTGTATATAAAACCAAAAACGTGTCACAAACTACTATTAGCCACCCATGCCTCCCCAATAACAACAAACCTGAACTATGCAACGTCAGGAATGAACATGAGACAGTCTTACACATTCCTTTTGTGTTTACATTCGATTGGATGGAAAGGAGGTGCCACACTTCACCAACGAGCCAACACATAACTTACTTGGCATGTTTCACTTATCACAACACTCAAAACCTCCTATAAAACCTCACCATGCAAGCTCAGTTGAAACCACACCCTCAAACGTACCATAGTTACATATTCGTGAAGTACTAGTGGCAAGTTTGGGACAAGAAGTTGGCGAGGAGTACGAAGTACACAAGTGATCCAAGGAGGAACCAAGTTTGCTCGTTGTGAACCTTACTAGGAGCGGACCATCGTACCATTGATCCTACGTACCTACTCGAACCATACGAACCATTTTACCCCACCTTTTGAGGTGAAGTAAGCAAACTCGAAACACTATAAACATTTTCTATTTCTAGTAATATTAGTTTTACACGTTTACTTTTATCTTTTATTTCGTAAATATTAAAACGTAACATATACATTTTATCTATCGTACTCTATTTTAACCATGCTAGAAATTAAGAGACATAATGATTTTGAACTAATATTATCATACACGTAATAAATATAACACGTTCCTAATGTCACTTGACCCTTTCGTATAAATGGAAAACACTTAGAATATTTCTAAGTGTTGGAAAACAGTTTCAATATTGATTTTCGTACAAACACTTTGCCTCGTTATTTCTTAATATACGAACGTAACATATTATTATTTTTGGAGACACTAATTATTTGGTACACTAGTAAACAAAATATAAGAAGTTTCGAATCTAAAAACATTGTGTTCTTATTGAAATCGACATGTTTTGTGACCTCTTGGACAACTCGAATAAAATCTCAACACTTAGAATTTTTCTAAGTGTTGAGCAGTTTCAACATATGAAGTTTGCTCGATCACTTTGGTCTCGTAAATGAATAATTTGACACATGATATGTTCTTTTTAAAACTCGACCTCATTAACAGCTTATTAGACAATCACAAGACACATTTTATTCGACCTAATAAGTTTGCTTAGACCTTGTACTCGACCTATTTTGTAGCGACAAAAACTCAGTTTTTATAAAACAATATAAGTTAAAACGTGGGCTTATCTCAAGCCCACTAAGCCAACGTGATACACTGGGCCTGGGAGCCCAGCTCCAGTGTTTTTGGCATCCAAAAATAAGCCCAAGTCAGGGCCCAAACCTTTCATAAGCCCATTGGATCACAAAACGTTAACGGGCCTTTAAATAGACTCGTTAAGGCCCATAAAAATAAGCTAATAAGCTGTTGTAATAAACTTATTTGAATGTCCTGAGCTTATTTAAGAAGTCAAAATGTTGAACTTTTAATTTGGTGAAATTTGGACTAACTTTGCAAAATTTCTTAAACCGAGGGACTAAAATTGTCAAAATGGTAAACTATGGGTAGAAACTGTCAAAACAGAAAACTTTGAGTTCTAAACTGTTAAAAATGATATTTGGAGTTGAAAAATGTAAATATTGATGCTTTTGGATCTAAAATGTAAATTATATATATTTTGGACTAACGGTGTAAAATATATATCGTTAGGGTTAAAAATGTAAATTTTGAAAACTTAAAGGAATTTTCAGTAAATATTATTTTATAAAAATAATATTAACCTTTTACATATATAGACATATAATTAAACTAAGACTTATATAAACATAAACTTATATATATATATATATACGATATATATTCGTAATTATAATTAAACGATATAACGATACATTATTTATTTCTTGTAAAACGATACGTTTATTTTATTTCCGTTATAAAAACTAACTTTATATCAATCATCAATCATTTTTACTTACAAGTTATATGTATATATAACTTTGTTTTTGAACTTTAAACATTTAAACGAACACGAGTTTTAATAACAAACTGAATGACTAATATTCGCGATAAAACCAGATTTAGACTATCAACTGAAACTTGCATTATCTTTTAGGTTGTGTTGTGTGAAGCCGTTTCCTTGCTTTGTTGAGACTACGATACCACTGTACTACTAAGGTGATTTCATAGCCCACTCTTTAACTATTTTCCCGTGGGGAGATACATGCTTAAAACTCGATCACAAGTCTTTTATACCGGGTATTGAAATACCGTCAGGCCAATGTTATTTGCTTAAGTTACTATTGTCAGCAGTCCCTCGATCATGAACCTTAATCACTTGAAGGGTGAACGTAAATAATTGTGGATAGTACTATTAGTGATTGACAATCCTCGTTTGGTTGTTGAAGAAAACACCAGGCGCACTTTATTGTTCTTATAAATAGGTTATTGACAAATACCTATCTTTGGGGGCCTATTACTTACCATCATAATTCATATTTATGATTGGCTGTTAATCGTTGAGTATCATGAGCTTAAGGCAATAACAAGAACATTTATTTTTTTTATCATATTGATTGTATGTGATTACAATACATTCTTAACTTGTGATTCAAACTCTTAAACTCAAACCTATGAATATCACTCAACTTTATGTTGACTTTAGCATGTTTATCTCAGGTAACTAAACAAGACGGATCTAGATGGCACGGAGTGGGCAAAAGCATGACAAGAACCATAATAAACTACTTATTTTCCTTCAGAATAAAACACGTTCTTAACTTAATAATGTCTTGTATCTCATATATTTGGTATTTTGAAATAAATTAAACTTTAATACTTCACTTTGTGTTGTCTACTATAATTGTGACAAAGATCCTTGAAGTAATACCCCGAAAGTCTTCCGCTGACATGTTAAGTCTTCCGCTGTTATTAACGACTTTTGGGTGTGTTACAGATTGGTATCAGAGCCACGGTTATAGAGAACCAGATGTTTTTAAACATTGGACTATAACTACACTTTAACTGGACCATTTTTACAAAATACCACTTCATGCCCTCCGTGCCTACATTCCAACATCTGGTAGAAAAGTTACTTCTCATTATTTCTTACTTATATAACTTGATATATGCTTACATGTTATGATTATGCTAATAACTATGTTTACTAATCGGGATTATTACAGTACCATGTCTTCCAAACCCAACTTCATTGTTTTGTTATCGGATTCGGAAACTGAGAGCTCTACACCTATTGTACCAACTCTTGCTCCAATGACTGTGTCACCTACAACAGACAAGAATAAGGAAAGTCAGCAATCCTTTACTTCACCTCAAGCATCATCTGGTCCAATCAGACGCAGTAAGCAAACTTCTCCATTCCAGCCTTATGAACCAGCCACTGCTGGAAAAGCTCTTTCATATGCTGAAGAAAAAGACATCTGGGATGATACTAAATGGAAAAAGGAAATTGCTCCAACTGCAGAACCAGTGATACTACCTAGTATATTTTATCAGCAGACTACTACTGTACCAGTAACAATCAACAGTCCACCACCTGTGAAAACTCCCAGTGCTCCTCTGCCTTATCAACCAAGGAATTACCAGATTCGTCCTACCTCCTCAGATCCTTACTATTATGCAAGAACCAACCATAAGACTCGTAAGCGGGTCAATGCTCGCAAATGGTCATTTCTACTACCAATCCTTAAGTATTGGAGATCTCAAGAAGGTACTCCCACCAACAGAGAACTTGGTGAAAGATCATCATTTGCTGCATCCAGGATCCTTCCAGTCACTGGAGAACCCATTCACCATACCATACCACTCTTGGTAGCTAGGTTAGTAAGACATGAAGACAGGTTAGACGCCATAGCCACCTTGGTGAACAACATCCCTAATGAACTGATAGAAGTCATGTCAGCTGAGATAGAACAACTTGTGATGGGACACCTAGAGATGGGAACCATGATGGAACAACTAAGTACCCAATTCGGTGAAACTATGGAATTCATCGGATTACTTTGCTCTGCTAACACCGTAAACAAGGACATCATGTGTGACATCGATCAAGCTCTCGACACCACAAGAGCCCAAGTCATGTCTCTGCGACGTGCACAACAAGAAACACAAGCTAGGGAGAGAGACCGAGACCAAATCATAGAAACCATGGCCGCCAAAATTCAGGAACTAGAACGTCGTCTTGATGATAACCAAGGAAAACCCTAGAATGCCATAGATTGTCGACGTAGCCTCACCCACATCACAGTAATAACTTGTATTTGAATGTCCTAGAAATATGTCAACAAGAATAAATAAGTGATGTAAACTCAAAACGACAATCTAATCAATGATGTTATGTTTGCTTTATTTTCATAAGTGTTATAATATCGTATATTGCATCGTGATATATGTGACACTATTATAACTTTGAACCTATTGATGTTACTAAATAGTCTAACACAAGATGGTTATTATGAAAATTCTAAAAAATATACTCTCAATTTTTAGGAATATGGCACCTAAGAGAACCGCGACCACTACCTCAGCAGCAACCATGACCCCGGAAGAAATCCAACAAGCAATCACCAATGGAATCAATGCAGCCTTAGCCGAACAAGCAAATGCTAACGCACAACCGGCAAGAAATGTTGCTCCCGCACCTCGCCAATGTACCTATAAAGACTTTATGGCTTGTCAGCCGACTTACTTCATGGGTACTGAAGGGATAACTAAACTCGCCCATTGGTTCGAGAGATGCGAAACGGTATTCCAAAGGAGTGGATGCTCAGAAAACAACAGGGTCACATTTGCCACAAGAACCTTAATGGATGACGCTTTGTCATGGTGGACCGCTACAACTCAAACTTTAGGTACAGAAGCAGCGTACCGACTCTCCTGGACGGAATTCAAAGCCAAGATCCTAAAGAAGTACTGTCCTCGATCCGAAATAAGAAAACTGGAAGACGAATTCCATGTCCTTGCAGTCAAAGGAATCGATCTTAGGGCTTACAACAGGAGATTCCACGAGCTAATGGCATTATGTCCTTCTATCGTACCAGATTTAGAGAAAACTCTGGAGAAGTATATTGAAGGTCTTCCCCGGAATATTGAAGGAAACGTCACAGCATCCAACCCACCATCACTAGAAGTCGCAATGGAGCTAGCACAAAAACTCCTAGACCGCGAAATCAAGTGCAACGAACTCAAAAGAAAGCTCGATGACAGGAGAACCACCCACCATCAAAACCACAATCACTACCACAACGGCCATCGCAACAACAACCATCACCACAACAACAACAACTACAACAGGATCAACCAACAACAACACCAGAACAAGAACCCACATCGTCAACAGCAGAACCAACGACAAGAACCTCCTAAGATATTTACGGCAACCAATGGCAATGGGTACCAAGGTATTAAGCCACAGTGCAACCGATGCAAGCTCCATCACAATGGTGCTTGTACAGTAAAATGCCATAAATGCCAAAGGATAGGTCATGCCACAAAAGATTGTAGGACCCCTGCTACCGGCAGCAACCTACAACCAATAGCACCAACATGTTACTCATGCGGAGAAACTGGACACTTCAAGAACCGCTGTCCAAAAGGAAATGGTCAGAACACTGCACGAGCGAGAGCATACATGATGGGAAATGAAAATGAACCACAAAACCCCGACGTTGTCACGGGTACGTTCTTATTAAATCATCATAATGCTAGAGTATTATTTGATTCTGGAGCAGATAAGAGCTTCGTGTCAGATACGTTTGCCCCTTTCATTAACTCTAACCCTTCTAAGCTAAACACCACATACGAGATAGAAATGGCCAATGGGAACTTAATTAGCACCAACTCTGTTTTAAGAAATTGTACCTTAACCCTCGTAGGAGAATCTTTTCCTATTGACCTGATGCCTGTCCAACTCGGTAGTTTTGATGCTATCATCGGAATGGATTGGTTATCCAAACATCATGCTAAGATTCATTGTGACGAGAAAGTCATACACATTCCTTTTAAGAATGAAACCCTCGTTATCCATGGCCACAAGAATAAAAACCAATACGGAATCATCTCATGCCTCAGAATGATAAAATACATGAATGAAGGATGTCATGTATTCATGGTTCAGGTGACGGAAAGTAAGTTAACCGAGAAACAACTTAAAGATGTACCTATCGTTAGGGAATTCCCCGAAGTATTTCCTGAAGATCTACCCGGTCTTCCACCGACTCGTCAAGTAGAGTTCCAAATTGAACTAGTGCCTGGAGCGGCACCAGTAGCAAAAGCACCTTACAGGTTGGCACCTTCCGAAATGGAGGAACTATCGGAACAACTAAAGGAATTATCCGATAAAGGTTTCATTAGACCAAGTTCATCACCTTGGGGAGCCCCAGTTCTATTTGTTAAAAAGAAAGACGGATCATTCCGAATGTTAATAGATTACCGAGAGTTAAACAAACTCACTATAAAGAACCGATATCCTTTACCTAGAATAGACGATTTGTTTGATCAATTACAAGGATCGAGTGTATACTCGAAGATTGATCTAAGGTCGGGATACCATCAATTGAGAGTTCGGGAAGAAGGTATTCCCAAGACAGCCTTCAGAACCCGTTATGGACACTATGAATTTCAGGTAATGCCATTTGGTCTAACGAACGCACCCGCCGTGTTTATGGACCTAATGAACCGAGTATGCAAGCCATATTTGGACAAATTCGTGATAGTATTCATAGACGACATACTGATCTACTCTCGTAACACTGAAGAAACATGAGGAAAATTACACAACCCATGATCTAGAACTAGGAGCAATAGTATTCGCTCTCAAGTTATGGAGACACTATCTATACGGCACTAAGTGTATCGTGTTTGCAGATCACAAAAGTCTCCAACACATCCTAGATCAAAAGGATTTAAACATGAGACAACGCCGTTGGTTAGAATTGCTTAGTGATTATGATTGTGAAATCCGTTATCACCCAGGAAAGGCTAATGTAGTAGCAGATGCATTAAGCCGGAAAGAAAGACTAAAACCTCTCAGGGTTAGATCGTTAGGCATGACTATTTGTTCACCCCTTCCAACACAAATCATTATCGCCCAGAGCGAAGCTCTCAAGAAAGAAAATCGACCAATTGAAAAGATTTTTGGTATGCCGGAAAACGAAAACGGATTTGTGAAAAGATCAAATGGAATGCTTTGTTTCAAGGAAAGAAGCTGGATTCCTCTCTTCGGAGGTATTCGTGACCTTATCATGCATGAGTCACAAATCAAAATACTCCATTCACCCAGGTTCCGACAAGATGTACCAAGATCTTAAGAAACTATATTGGTGGCCGAATATGAAAGCCGACATCGCTGAGTACGTCAGTAAATGTCTAACATGTTCAAGAGTAAAAGCAGAATACCAGAAACCCTCCGGATTACTCACTCAACCTGAACTCCCCATGTGGAAATGGGAACGTATTACAATGGACTTCATCACCAAACTTCCCAAAACCTCTACTGGCTACGATACGATATGGGTTGTCGTTGATCGTCTCACCAAGTCAGCTCATTTCCTACCAATCAAAGAAACCGATGAAATGAACACACTTGCTCAGATATATCTGAAAGAAATTGTGTTACGACATGGAGTGCCGATTTCTATTATATCAGATCGTGACAGTCGTTTCACGTCTCATTTTTGAAAATCATTGCAAAAAGCTTTAGGAACAAAGCTGGATATGAGCACAGCTTATCACCCACAAACCGATGGTCAAAGTGAGAGAACTATACAAACCTTAGAAGATATGCTACGCGCTTGTGTCATAGACTTCGGAAAAGGTTGGGACAAACACTTACCGTTGGCAGAATTCTCATACAACAACAGTTATCATACCAGTATCAAGGCAGCACCATTCGAAGCACTTTACGGCAGAAAGTGTAGATCACCCGTTTGCTGGGCAGAAGTCGGAGAAGTACAACTCACGGGACCGGATCTAGTTCATGAGACAACCGAGAAAATCATCAAAATCAAACAACGTTTACAAACCGCTAGAGACCGACAGAAAAGTTACGCCGACCTAAAAAGAAAACCCATGGATTTTCAGATCGGAGATAAAGTTATGTTAAAAGTATCACCATGGAAAGGAATGATACGATTCGGAAAGAGGGGAAAGTTAAACCCAAGATACATCGGTCCATTCAAAATCCTAGAAAGAATTGGACCCATGGCATATAAACTTGAACTACCCGAGGAACTTAGTAGAATTCACAACACTTTTCATGTGTCAAACCTCAAGAAGTGTTTATCCGATGAATCTTTGGTCATTCCATTGAAAGAATTACAACTTGATGACAAACTCGTTTTTACCGAGGAACCAGTAGAAATCATGGATAGAGAAGTCAAACAACTGAAACAAAACCGTATCCCTATCATAAAAGTTCGTTGGAACTCTAAACGAGGACCAGAGTATACTTGGGAACGCGAGGACCAGTTTCACACCAAGTACCCACACCTCTTCTCTTAGACACCCTTGGCAACCCTCCTAAACTCGAATTCCGGGACGGAATTCACTGTAAGATGTATGTACTGTAGCCTCTCGTAATTTACCCAACGGTTAGTAAATACTTACAAGTTATTACGTTATTTAAATACCCACTTTTACGTATGAAAAAAAATTTTTTTAGACTTGATATATAAATCACAACGGTAAAATTTTGAATTATCTTTTGCTTAGAAACGTTGCTTGCACACAAACCTAGATAGTCTAAATTATCGCGAATATATATATTAAAAACATTTATATTTTATAATATACGTTTCGTATATTTAAGGTACAATATTTATATATTCCCGGAGCCTACGAAAATTCCCGAGATCACTTATTAATAATATTTGATCGTAACCCGACTCTCAAAACACACCAGGTGGGCCCCATTGACTCATTGGGCCTTAAACCCAACTAACAAACCAAACGGACCTTTTTATATATCTTGTTTTCTTTTCTGCTGGGCCAGACAAAAACGCAAGCCCAAAGGGCTCAAAGCCCAAACACACCCTTATAAATTTTTTTCTTTTCTTTCTTTGTTTGTGCCTGATGAGGCGAAAAATGATCCGTTTTTAGGGGGTCATTTAAGCCCAAATCCGAACTTATTTGATCAAATATTGCCCTAAATCGTTCCTTTTATGATTTTAGGTACTTGGAGAGTGAATTCTGGAAAAGAAGCTATTTTGGACGTTTTTGGAGCATAAAAGTGAAGAAAACGGCTAAGTACCAATTTTCCATGCTGTGAACAGTTCCTGACGGCGTCATGGGTCACAACCTGACGGTGTCAGATGCATCTACAACAATTTTTACCGAAAGTTTGTGACGGCGTCAAGAGGAAGAGGGTGACGGCGTCAGCGATCATGGAATTATTTACCGAGAGTTTGTGACGGCGTCATACACAGGGCGTCAAGAGTTAATTGCATGACGGCCTAAGGGTGACGGCGTCAGATGTAGATCAAGAGCGTCCGATGAACTTTTTGGAGGCGGTCTGACGGCGTCACAAGTTTGTTCGTGACGCCGTCATATCGAATTTCCTATATATACTTTTCTAGT
>JARVZY010011229.1:0-27416 GCA_030686995.1 Artemisia argyi | reverse complement strand
GTTGAGTTTTGTATGGTCTTAATGTGCCGAGGGTTCCTCCTCGTAGATGGTATGGAAAGTCCTTCCTAGGGAGATCATTGATAACATCCACTTATCAATATAGGGAGTAGTGAGTAATGAGTGACATCGGATTCTATAGAGTGTTAGCTAATTCCTTATATATATATGGGGTGGGGAAAGGAAATGATAGTGATGGTGAGACGGGAAAAGATTGTGACAACTGCGACAAAATGAGATTGTGCTAAAAGAAAATATTGTGATATAAGTGTATCGTGCATAGACGTAAATGTCCATGAGATGAAATGACCAGTTGACGTGCTTCTAATCGGTGGTTCACGAAGTGATGCAAAGTATGAATGTTCCAACAACGAGGGTATACACATACCTGAATGAAACATTTGGAAATTGAGTAAAGGATTCAATCCAGACATAATCTTATTATAACCACTCTCAGTGTTACAAAATTCACTTCTGAGTCAGACATAGGTGGTCAGCCTATATCTCACTATCCCGGGTTGAATATAGATGACCAGTCTATATTCCACCGAGGTTCCATGAATTTTGAAATACTCAGCTCAGTTATACTAATACCATGTCCTTCACCAACACCAAGACGTTCTGAAAGACAAAAGCAAGTGACCAAGCTCGAGGTCAAGTTATGAAACTATGCAAGGAGAAACATAATGTGGTGACATATATGATACGTGAACATGCTTATATGAAAGACAATTATAGTAATCAACTATAATAAATGAATATAGTATATCAGATAATGAGACACAAATCTCATCACCTAAGTCAGCAACTAACCACAATGAGGCTTCAGCTTGGCAGGCAGGCACGTGACGGTCATAGGGTTAAGTTTTCTTGAAAGTAGCTATAGTCTAGGTTTTAAAAACACTTAGTTCGCTATAGCCAAAGCTTTGATACCAATCTGTCACACCCCCATAATCGGGTCCAGCGGAAACATACGTGTAGCTCGGGTGTAACTCAATTGGTATTACAACACAAGTTCAAAAATGGTTTTCACTTGAATCATTTAGAATAAAACAGCTTAATCAAAATGTTGAATTTACATTTTTAATAGTAGTGCGGAAGTAGGCCTTTAAAATACTTTTAAACGGTCCCCAAATGAATATCAGAGTCTTCTATGACCATGCCATGGCCTGCCAAAACCTCCTGTAGCGTGCCATTTCTTAATACCTGAAAATACATGCTAAAAAGTGTCAACACGAGGTTGGTGAGTTCAATAGACAGTTTTGTGACCATTGTGCGACTCATAATGTCATAAAAATAAAGTTTACCTTAAAGTAAAATTTGAAGAGTGGACCATGAGTAGAGTATGTGATCACTACAACGAATACAATGCCACATAAAAAAAATAGTCTATTACGCTAGCGCTAAGTTCATGCAACCGAAGCTATAACAGTGTGCATGCCCAAAGAGCATGTAATCATATATAGGTGCCCGGCAAGTGTTTATCCCGATACACTTGTAATTCGACATGTTATACGCTCGCGTTTGCCTATCCGGTCAAACCGAACGGGGGAGTCACCACCAATAGATCTATTTATAACATTCGCGCTTCCCAGCAGGAATTGACGGTTCATGAGTTTGGGCATAGTGGGATTCAAGGGCTTAGGCTAATCCGCGTAATAGTGTAAATAAAGCATAAGTTTCGGTGTGGTCCATAAAAGTGTTTGCATAAAAGCAATAGTTCACAAAGTGTGTTGCATAAGAGCAAAAGTTCATAAAGTGTGTTGCATAAAAGCAAAATTTCATAAAGTGTGTTGCATAAAAGCAATAGTTCATAAAGTGTGTTGCATAAAAGCAAAAGTTCATAAAGTGTGTTGCATAAAAGCAAAAGTTCATAAAGTGTGTTGCATGTTTATAAAGCATTTGTGTATGTGAGAAAATAATCAAATATGCAACCAATATACACATAGGTGCATTTGAATAATCAATCAAGCCTTCAAAGGAACAGTAGTGTTTAAGCAAACAATTGCGCATTCAAGCATTGAGTTTAGTAAAAAACGAGCATGTATTCTCCCCCAAAACAGTTATAAAAACAGGTAAAAGTAGGGGGTACGAACTCACCTGGTGCGATAGCTATGATGACAAAAGTGGATACACTGAAATGAGGCACGATCTCTAATCGCAACCTAACATGAATGATAGTTTCTAATGTAAGAAATGAAATGATGCTACACATGCAAATACGTATGTTATCGATACCACTCGTTAGTTTTGAAAATAACGTTTATCGTCGAAAAATACGTTTTTGACGTCTCGTTAAGTTAATAACCACTTTTCATGTAAATATGTTGAAACGGTACTCCACGATCCTTGTTTGGCGTTCTATCGACAAATATAAGGTTTTCGTCGCAAAAATAGCATTTTCATTACTTGAAAATATGCCCGAAATGGCCTCGCAAAACAAGTCGCGAAATGTTGTACGTTAAGGGTTAGTGATGAAACTCGGCGTTTTTGAAAACCTTGTAACAATATCTTGAAGTCGTGTCATTTAACTTTCGGCGATACGGGTCTCGATCGATGAGAAAATTGACTCTCATTGTTGTTACTTGAAAGTATTATGTTCAACACTTAGAAAATTTCATTATAGTAAAAGCTGTCAAAATTTATATAGTTTATCGGGTATATAGATGAGGTCGTAGTTTATTCGTTACGAGTCCAATGATCAAACAGCCAATTGATTTGAAAAGCTTGCTGGGAGATCTTGATTTCATAAAACTACGGCTCGGACTCAAACTGATCCGATCATAAGGAAAAACAGCCGAGAAAGTGGTGTCTCGCAAAGACAGTTTTGCAGAAAAATAATAATAGAAAAGCTGATGGAAATTCGTAAAAATCGTCTAAGTTCAAACGCTTGTATCTTTTTAGTTATAAGCTCGTTTTCTACGTTCTTTATATCCCCGGAATCTTGGGACAACATACTAATATATTTTTGATAAGTCGGGACGGCTAGATCAAGTTTTACGTCTCGAAACAGTCCATGAAAACTGTTCAACAGCAAGCTATTTTTCAGAAAATAGTTTTCGTCGTTAAAATTGAAAATAGCATATCTTTTTCGTCGTAACTCGGATTTTAGTGATTCAAGCGGCCACGGTTTCGTTTTTGAAAGTATTTTCTGAATAACTAACCCAATGTTACCCAGAATCCCCTGAGTTTTCTGAAATTGGCGATTTGGGACAGAACCTATATTTGAAAGTATTTTTCGTTGTTAATATTCGGAAAATCATATCTCCTTCGTTATTAACTCGTTTTTATCCTCGTTTTCGGCCATAGTTTCATCTCGGAATGTATTTTCTAAATCTTTGGTCCAAAATTACACCATAGACCCTGAGTTTCTCACGTTTTACAAAAATGGACAGATCTATATATATAGTGTTTAAAACTCATTTTTAAGGATCAAGACTTGTTCAAGGCTTAACCAATCTACTTCAAATCAACTCCACAAGTACCCCATCCTACCATACACCTTCTTAGGGTGTCATGGGGTCCTAAACATCACCAATCTTGGTGGATCTCATGAGATTAGTAGTAAAAATTATAGATCTATGTTTATAAAGAAAAGAAATGAGTAATAAGTGGTATGGATCATACATACTTGCATGTTTTACCAATATATCTTGAAAATACATAAAAATATAAAGTAATTGAAAGTATGAGAAGATCAAAAATATTCTTGAAGCTTACTTGAATATTTGAGGTGATTTGAAGATGATTATGTATAATAACATAGGGTTTTTACCGCAAAACCCCAACTAGATCATGATTAGGACTTGATTAAACACTTGATTCTTGAAAAACTATGGATTCCCCTTGTTCTTGATGGTGGATCGATTTGTGTATATGTGTAGGAGGTGATTATAGTTTTTTTTTTTTAACTAAACAATGAGTGACTAGTTTATGTATATATATAGTCATATGGGTCAAACTGGTCAAAAATGTCCAATGTATTGGTCCTTGTGGTTGCCGTATTTTTAGGAAAAGGAGGGGGGCAAGGATTTGTTCTTAGCCACCCTCATTAATTAGTCTTGTCTCAACACATGTGTTTGTTAAATTTTAGTTGTGTATTGGGTGTTATCGGGTACCGAGTTATCTTGAAATAAATGTTAACGAGGTGAAATAAAATATAACGAAGTTGTAAAAGTTGTAAAATATTATTCCTGATGAGAATCGGGTGTTGAATAATTATTGAATTGAAATAACGCAAACCGACGGAGTAATAAGCTCCGACCGAAAAATGTAGCCATTGTTTAGACAACGCCGGGTAAAATAATAATATAATTTTTATATTATTATAATGAGTATAAAAATATGTTAGGATCATAGTCGGTAGTATTGGGTATACGTTAGTAGTAAAACTGAGTGGTATCGTTAATTACAAATTAAGCATACGTATCTAGAAATAATGCATATCCATGTAGGTTCTCAAGTAATGATGATAATGTGTAGACTACTCCAGTCTATATGAAATGTCATTAATGAATGATGCATGAATTCACAGCTAAACCTAACCGGTTACGCGAATTTGAATACCCGTAAACTCAGTTTACGATGGAATGAGCGGCAATCATGAATAGTGATTCCCTCCGGGAATGAATAGTGTCACATGAATAGTAAAATTTCTGAACGCTTCTCGGAATCACAAACTGACTCCGAAAATGATGAATAGTAAAATGATGAATAGTGACTGGTGAATAGTAATCGATGAATAGTAACTGATGAATAGTGAATAGGAGAAATGTCCCGAAAATGCGGGTTGTTACAATTTTAAAAGCACCCAGGGACTGATTATGCCAAATTCCAAACTGCAGGGACCAAAAGTGTAATTTTTCCAAAGTTTTCACCTAAGGATTAATTTTGATAATTTTTTACTTTTAAATGCCTTGGGTTGACTTTCCTTTCAAAACAAATGCTCAGGGACTAGTTTTGTAAATTTTTGAAAGTTGGGGGACTAAAACTACCAATTGTGTAAACTTTGTTCGTTTTTCATTGTTTTTACTCATTTTGCATCTGAAACGTATAAAATATAATCCCTGGGATATTTTTAGTATTTTTATGCATTTCTGAGCGTTTTCGGATGTTTTGGCAGTTCAAGTACGATAAAAATTATGAGTGTTTGAGCACTCATCAATCCCCCACACTAAACTATTGCTAGTCCCTAGCAATCTTTTTGGAAAACTTGATGGATTTGAAACTCTTTACCAAAATCCATCACTTCTGGAGTAGCCAGATGTATCGATTCAAGTAAGAACTATGGTCCACCTGATAACCATGTGATTTTGAGCAAACCACAAGCTGTCAATGGATTTGATTAGTCTTTACCAAAAGCCGTTTGCTTCTGGACTAGCCAACTCTTGATGTAATAGTCAACATCTTGGGGAGCTGATTACCAATTATGGTTTTTCCACTGCCTTTACCACAAGCCATAATCTTGCGGGCTAGCCAACTCATTCGCTTTTTAGGATATGGCGAGTTGATTTACCATACAATTTTCGGCAAATTGCAAGCCATCAACGGATTTGATATATCTTTACCAAGAGCCGTTTGCTCCTGGATTAGCCAATCCTTTTGTCGTTAAGTCATGGTGGACTGATAACCACAAAAAATTTTGAACTCAAGTGAAATTTTTTTTAAAATTTTTGAGATTTCGGCCAAAACGGGGGTACTAGATAGTAAAATGTGATTAAAATTCGCTAGAATACCCCCCCCCCCCCCCACACTTAGGATGAATATTGTCCTCAATATTCAAAGTCCCGGCTATTATGCCGACTCTTTGAACGTAAAAGGGCAACATTACAATCTAAATGTGGAAATACCATTTTCATTTTCACTGTATTTGTAACCATAACAGGGGTAATTCCCCCACACTTAGGGTGAAAACCCTAAGTAAATGCTACTGTTTTTGTTTACCGAGTCGCTAGCTTGACTCGACCCCGAATTCATTTGTCCTTATGGGAGCATGATGTGGAAGAAACAACCTCAATCGGACTTTCGTTCAAGATGTTTGGACAAACATTTGAAGCACGTGAAAGTTCCACACCGATGAGATAAGTATCCGGCTCAAGATAATGATACATGAAAATGCCGGGATCAAATATGGTATCTTCATTCTCGAAGGAGTGAAGAAGAGAGGAAGGCACCTCGAGAGCAGGCTCATTAGCCTGAGTTTGGATTTCAAGGGTTAAGCTCAAAAACATCTCGGGAGGGTGGGTGGGAATTTGCAAATTCTCGTAATTGAGTGCATCTCCCCCCGCGTTATCAAACTCCGGAGGAGTCATGATAAGGTGATCAATGATGGGCTCAGAAGGAATTTCATCAACATCACTGATTTCTCCATAAGATAAAGAATTTTCATCAGTGGGTGAATCACTAAGCCCGGTGTTGAGATAGGAATTGAGTGATGGATCATCATTCAATAAGCTTTCAAGGAAAAGAATATCCCCCTCTGAATCAAGATAGTTATCATCAACTTCATATGAAGTTGAACTATCTAGGGCAAGGAAGCTTCGACTTCTTCCATATCATCTTTGAAATCAAAGAGATCATCATCACATCCTGATGGAAGTGGATTTGTGTGAGTGAGTTCATCGGGGAACTCCTCGAGAAGAAAGTCAACATTAGAGTGGGGAAGGGATGCATCAACATACTCAATGTCTCCATAAGATAAACAATCATCACTGGAATCAGAGACAATCTCAATTTGATCATTTGGATTATCATGGGGTGAAGGAATATCATACACTTGATCAAAAGTCCCCTGTGACTCTCTCGGGATTGGGACAAGGATCTCAACACTAGACTTTATTAATTCGTCTGATTCCTTATTGGGAACAGTGCTAAGATGCTCATCCCCCATGTTTAGAGAGTGAGTGTGAACTTCGGGTGTGATAAAAACATACTGAGGGAGATGAGAGGAGCTAGCATTCATGGATTGTACGAGTTCCATTTGATCTTCTGCTAGTAATTTCTCCGTCTCATTATTTTCTCCCTGATTTACAATGGAAGGAATCACAAATGACGAATCTGACGAACCCTTATAAAATTGAAGGATATCAAAGGTATCTTCATTATCACTATCATCATCACAGTCTAGAAGAGCAGCTTTACGAAATTTAGCACGTGTTACAGCTGCTTGTTCTAAGACTAGCAATTCTTCCATGCTCAATTCGTTTCTAGCCTCTCGTTCTTCAGCAAGTAATTCTGCCATAGATTTCTCACGAGAGTCTCGAAACGATGTAGTAACCAACTCCTCCTTAAGTTCTTTCAATATATCAAGAGCCTTTAGTAAAAGGTCTTGCTCATTATCATGAGGAGTTGTGTGAATCATATGGTACTGTGGAGGTGGGTCTGAAAACAAATAGTCATAATTGTTACAAGGAAATGGATTCCTTGTTTGACAATCCGAGCTAGAGTGTGGACCTCCACAGTAATCACAACAGTGAAACTGATGTGGCTGTGGGTTGTATATGCTTGAGTTATAATTGTTATCCGGAAACTGCTCATAGACAAGCGTGTTTCCCGATTGACAATCAGAACTGTAATGTGAACCACCACAATACTCACAACAGTAAAACTGCTGAGTCTGATAGTGTGGTAACTGATGGAATGAATCAGTCGTGTCATGGTAGGAATAGGGATTCTGGTTATAGACAGACCCGTTTCTTGACTCTACCATGCCACAGCTGGGGCAATTGCCACCATGATGAGGCGAAAAATGATCCATTTTTAGGGGGTCATTTAAGCCCGAATCCGACTTTATTTGATCAAATATTGCCCTAAATCGTTCCTTTTGTGATTTTAGGTACTTGGAGAGTGAATTCTGGAAAAGAAGCCATTTTGGACGTTTTTGGAGCATAAAAGTGATGAAAACGGCAAAGTATCAATTTTCCATGCTGGAAACACTAGGTGACGGCGTCAAGAGTTACACCCTGACGGCGTCAGACATCAAGAATAAAATACCGTAGTTGATGACGGCGTCAAAAGTCATCCTGACGGCGTCAAAGTACCAAGAATAAAATACCGTAGGTGGTGACGGCGTCACATAGGTCGTCATAAGTAGATCAAGGCCGTCCGAGGAAGTATTTGGTGGCGAGGTGACGGCGTCACAATGTTGTCTTGACGCCGTCAGCCCAGTTTGCCTATATATAGTTTTCTAGTTTTAACATTAAAAAAAAAGAGAAGTTTTGGTGAAACCCTAAAGACGAATTTGGTGCATCTTTTACAGGTTTTTCAAGGGTTCCAAACCCTTGATACCTTGCATTGTAATTGAGATAAGTATTCTTCTAATTCAATCAATATGTCTATGTGTTGGTTGTCTATATCTTGTTCTTGTCTCAATTCCATTATGCTAGGCTAGATCTCTCTTGTGTTTGCTTAGATCTAATGAAACCTAGATGTTGATTATGTGTTGATTACTTGTTTATTCTTGTTCTTGGATGAATGATTTATATGTTAGGCTTAAGAAAACTGGCAGATCTCCAAATGGTAACATGCTTGAACGTCTTAAGAAACATGAACCGAGGCGTACTAGGTCTTTATTGGTTGTATTTAATGCATGAGCCACTGTTTACAATCCCTATAGTTGTGCTGGGTCATGGTGTAGGAGGAGATAAGAGCTCATAGAATTGGGGAGTTATGTATGCCACCCCATGAATGGTATTAAGGAATACGATCCGTCATCCATGCAATTATAACAAGTAATTAACATGTAAAAGATATCTAGGGAGTAGTGAAGTCTAAGTAAACACAATTTCTCCAATTACTGCTCACAACCTTTGTAATAATTAGTTTAATTTCATTTTCAGTATTTTATTTTGATTATATATTAGTTTTGGGTTAGTTGAATAGAAACTAATTCCGCCCACTCTTTCAAAACCCGAGATTTTACTTGCTTTCTTAAAAACATAAAAACACAAAAATAATCTTCCCTCACCTTTAGAACTAGTAATTAGGCTTTCTAATCCTAGCGACACTATTCCTAAGCTGAACGATCAATCCCCCGATACTTGTCACTATACTATACTACAACGATCAGGTACACTGCCTGGTGGGGGTTGTAAGCTTCTCGAGATCCCTCGAGAGGTAAAGCCTGTTGCGATTCCCACGCATCAAGTTTTTGGCGCCGCAGCCCGGGGAATAGTTATTGTCTAGGTTAGGATTTCTTTTTATTAGATCTACTTGTTAGATTCCTTTCTAGTAAGATTTTCTTTTTATTTTTAGGTCTTCTTTAGTCTATCTTATTTCTTCGTGCCTTTGTTCGTAACTCTTCACCGTCCGCCATCATGGCAACCAACGAATTCTCCAACCTTAGGATCACTAGGAGTCGTAGTACCACTAGAGACCTTGTCTTGCCTTATGCAGAACCCGAAAGAGAAATGTGTAGGTTAAGACGAACTCACTCAACTCCTGAACCATCCAGCATTGCTATCGACTTTGATGCACCTCTTTCTGAGGAAAATTCAGAGAATCACATCACAACCCCTAGCTCCCGCAACGAGATGAGTACCCCTATAATACCTCCTCCTAAGCGTCTCAAGGACTACTCTTCCCCAACTCCTCGTGGCTTTTCAAATGCCATTGTTTACCCAAACGAACACACCAACGAGGTCTTGCATGCAAACGATGTTTGGCTTGTCAAAATTGTGTGTAAGTTCCACGGACTTGATGAGGAAAATCCAATCCAACACATCAAGGATTTCCTGAAAATAGTGGACACCATCCATACGGATGGGGCTACTAGAAACACATCCCGATTGCGATTCTTTCCTTTCACCTTATACGAAAAAGCCCAAGAATGGTATGACAAACTCCCTTCTGAATCTATCTTCACATGGGAGCAACTCATATCCAAGTTCTATGAGAAGTTCTTCCCACCTGGAAAAACCTCAGCATTTAGAGATAGGATCCTCCGTTTCCGGAAGGAGAAGGACGAGCCCTTCTATAAATCGTGGACTAGATTTAAAGATTCAATAAGACAAGTTCCCCATCATGGCATTGAACTTTGGCTCTTGGTCCAAATCTTTTACGAAAATATCTCCTCTAATGACCGGAACGGAATTAACCAATCTAGGAAAGGAAGATTGGCCAATCTTAGTGCCGAAGAAGGATGGGATAGGATTGAAGAATATGCTCAAGACCAGGATGACACTTGGGATGAAACTGAGTCGACTGTCAGCATTTCTAAGATCACCTCGGATCGGTTGAGCAAAATTCACAAAAGAGTGGAATACATAGCTGGATCGCAGTCACCTAAATAGTTGTCGAATCCCTTCCTGATCTGCGATTACTGTGGAGGCCCGCATGAGGTAGAAGAATGCGGAGGAGCAGCCACAACTGAACATGCATGCTTGTCAGGAGGGGAAATTTATGCTGATCCCTCCCTCTTACCTTTTTACCAAAATGACGATTACACCCTTTGGGGAAATCTGGTAAAGAGAAGAGAAGGGGAAGAAGGCCCTGAATTCAAAATCAGGAGCAATTTCGAAGATGACCTTGGTCACTTCACTCAAGAAAAAGACTTGCAAATGAAAGGGCTTAACGAGCTTTTTGACGAGCAGCAGGAGGGTATTGGAGAATTTTTCAACAAGCTTAACTCGGCCCTAGATAATTTCCAAACACCATTAGTGAGAAAAAAAGACCCCATGCTCGCGATAACCACACGAGCTGGAACGACAACCAAAGACCCTCCTTACCCAGACTCGTCCCCCATCACCCTCGATCCAGACAAACCAAGGGAGGAGGAGGAGGATGTCGGCATTATCACCCCAGACCAACCACCCGTGACGACCCCTTCCCCATCAGCCCTTCCTAACCCACCTGTGAGAATTCCATACCCATCCCGATTAAGGAACCAGAAAACTGAGAATGATAACAAGAGGTTCTTGTCATACCTAAAAGACTCAGTTGTCACTATACCTCTCCTTGATGCTTGCTATCACATGCCAAAGTATAGCACATACTTCAAAAAGCTGCTCGCTAACAGGAAGAAGCTCGAGGGTCTTGTAACCCTGGGGGAAGAATGCTCAGTGGTAACCCATCGAGGGCTACCAAAGAAGGTAGACGATCCGGGCAGTTTCACCTTGCCTTGCTCCATAGGACCTCTATCAATCAAGAATGCTCTCGCCGATTTGGGAGCGAGTATCAATCTCATGCCTTACTCTATGTTCCGTAAACTAGGATATTCTGGATTGAAGTCTACCCGTATGAACATCCAACTAGCCGATAGATCAGTCAAGTACCCCGTAGGGATATGCGAAAATGTGCTAGTCAAAGTTGGGAAATTCAAATTCCCGGTTGACTTCGTAATCCTGGATATGGAGGAGGATGACTTGGTACCTATCATCTTAAGTAGACCATTTCTTGCTACCGCTCGTGCAGTCATCGATGTCTACGATGGCAAATTAACCTTACGAGTGGGAGACGATAGCACAACCTTCGACATTAAGGATTCTATGGACCTCTCCCTCGAAGCAGCCAACCGGCTCTACTTTATCGGGGAAGTAGATGAACTCACAGATGTCATTGATAGTTGCATCGATGAACAAATCGATGAAGGCTGGCTACGGGACGAAAGTTTTCTGCCTTTGCTAGAGGTGGAAAAGACGGAGGATGTTAATGCAGTCTCCTTCTACCCCAGACAAGAGGCAATGGAGCATCTCGAGCTCCGAAAGCCCGAAAACAAGCTCAAACCTTCTATTATCGAGCCCCCTGACGTAGATCTTAAAGAGCTACCTAATCATTTGGAATATGCCTTTCTTCAGGGGGAGGACCAACTCCCGGTAATCATAAACTCTTCCTTGGAAAAAGAACAAAAAGTTAAACTCTTAGAGGTCCTAAAAAAATACAAGGGGGTACTCGCATGGAGTGTGGCCAACATTAAGGGGATTGACTCAACTTTTTGCACCCATAAGATTCTTATGGAGGAAGATTATAAACCTACTGTGCAACCCCAGAGGCGAGTGAACCCTAACATTAAGGAAGTAGTAAAGAAAGAAGTTATCAAACTTTTGGATGCAGGACTGATTTACCCGATCTCGGATAGCCCATGGGTCAGTCCTGTGCAGGTTGTACCTAAAAAGGGTGGAATGACTGTAGTAAAGAATGACAAGGGTGAGATGGTGCCCCAGAGAACTGTCACTGGATGGCGGGTGTGCATCGACTATCGAAAGCTCAATGATGCCACGAGGAAAGATCACTTTCCCTTACCATTCGTTGATCAGATGTTAGAGAGATTATCTGGACACGAGTACTATTGCTTCTTGGATAGATTCTCTGGATATTTTCAAATCCCCATAGCACCCGAGGACCAAGAAAAGACCACGTTTACTTGCCCCTATGGAACATTTGCCTACAAAAGGATGCCTTTTGGGCTATGTAATGCCCCCGCCACTTTCAAACGTTGCAAAACATTTAACTACTTAAACAAGTAAAGGAGGCATATGTGGATGTAATCTCTTAAAGCAGGAATAGTGTCGCTTGAACAATCAATATGGTTATCAAGTAAAGGAGGCATATGTGGTGCGATTCCCACGTATCAGCCTGGTGCGATTCCCACGTATCAGGTTATCAAGCAAACGAATCCAAAAATACGTTTGGCTGATTCGGATTCGGGTCAAACCCAAATTAACTAAGATGCAATCAAAATAAAATAATAAAAATGAAAATAAAGCTAATTACTAATGTGGTGTAAACAATGGTTGGGAAAATTGTGTTTACTTAGGTTTCATTACTCCCTAGATATCTTTTACAGGTTGATAGCTTGTTACAATTGCATGGGTGACGGGTCGTATTCCTTAATACTAGTCGTAGCGCCGTGTACAATATTCCCTAACTCTATAGGATCCTACTTCACTCCTATGTCGAGCCGTTAGAAGCTCCTAACATGGGATCATTAGAATTCTCCTACGCATTAAATACAACCAAAAATCATAGTACACCTCTGATCATGTTTCTTAAGACGTTCAAGCATGTTACCAATGGAAGTCTGCCAGTTTTCTTAAGCCTAACATCGAATACAATCATCCGTAACAACTATAAATAAACAATCAACCCATAATTAACATCTAGGTTTCACTACATCTAAGCAAACACAAAAGAGATCTAGCCGAGCATGTTAAATTGAAGACAAGTGTAAGATATATTCAAGCAACACATAGACATATTGATTGAATTGAAAGAGTTCTTATCTCAAATTGACATGAAAAGTTCAAAGGGTTGAAACCCTTGAAAAAGCTGGAAAAATTCGACCTAGTGTTTTTCCCTCAAAGTTGCACACCCTAATGAATGAAATTTAGAAAACTATATGTAGATTATACAGGGTGACGGCATCATGTGTAAACATGTGACGCCATCAACTCGCTGCCCATAATGAAATCGGATTGCCTAGATCCACTTTTGACGCCGTCATGTGTGATTTTCCTCTGGGCCGTCACTAATTCTTGGACCATGACGGCCTTGGGTGACGCCGTCATCTCCTCAATAAAAAACTTTCTGGATCGTCACGTGTATCATCCACTTCCGCATCTTGTATTACTCTTGATGCCATCATGTAGAAGCTTGTGACGCCGTCAGGTACTGTTCCCAGCAAGGAAAATTAAGACTTTGCCGTTTCTTCACTTTTATGCTCCAAAAACGTCCAAAAAGCTTCCTTTTCGAGATTTCACTCGAAAAGTACCTAAAATGACAAAAGGAACGATTTAGGGCAATATTTGATCAAATAAATTTGAATTCAGGGTTAAATGACCCCCTAAAAATGGTTCATTTTTCGCCTCATCAAATACCCTTACGCTTGAGATTTGCTTGTCATCAAGCAAATGCGCTTATTCTAATCAAAATATAAGTTAGGGGTCATTTAACACTAATATAAAAGTAATTACAACAAATAATCGTTCCACTAAAGACCAAAGAAAAGCACGGAGGTCATACACTAGCACCTCACAAATAGTGTTTAGATACTCACATCTCTCGGGTGTAATAAAGTATATATCACAATATGAAAATGAAAAACATCTCTCACTACCTGTCATAACAAAATAGATTACCATAGGCTTGAGAAATGATCAAACCTCCACCACTTGGCGCAAGCACCTAGGATAAACTATCAAAGAGGTCTTTCAAAGGGTTATTATGTTAGGTGTATAGATATGGAATACACGGTTTTGTTGGATAAAGGAAATCTTTACTAGTAGCGAGTTAATCACCTTGGTTAATTACATGTACAATATGGCGTTGCTAAGCCAAGACTAGACTCAACTTAAGCTAATAAATCAAAAATAACAAAAAAACACAAAATAAACATAGAATAAAACGGGATTGTAGTCCGTATGTTTTTTTTTAATTTTTTTTTCCTTTTTATTTTTTCTATTTTTTTCTTTATTTTTCGATTTTTTTTTTTTTTTTTTTTTTTTGCATACACTCTTACCCTACCATCCAAAAAAAATACATCATAGGGAATGTACATTCCCCTTACACTTGAATTTTTACATACTTTACAATAAACTAATCTAATGACTCGAGTCAAGATAACCAAAACACTTGGAGTACTTTTAAGATTAACGCACATATGGGGGTAATATAAGATATTCTTCCCCATTACTCCATAACATAAGTACTTTACCCATGAGTCCCAATCGTCCCAAAACAATATGTACAAGATATGACTCGACTTAGCAACCATGTAATCAATAAGATAATTAACTAAGAGTTTAAACAAATAACAATAATGCACTAAAGATGAGTACATACACGGAAGGCTAAGGCGATTTGGTTGTACATTTAAGTGGGTTGTAACAAATTCTTCCTTTAAGTAAGATGCTTAAAGTTAGAAACGAAAAGATAGGCTCAGAGGGGTGTACTAGGGGTTTCATGTACTAAAAATGAGTACAACGCTAAAGTGTGGGAAAAATTAATTTACTTTACTAGCCAAGTAATATGACTTAAATGGTCAAGTAATTATGATACGGGTTTAACACAAGGGTGATCTAATGCCTCTTATCATGTAGTAAATCGTAATACACGAATGTTGTAACCTCCCGTAATTTTCCCATACGATTAGTAAATATCAAAAATTGAATAAAAGAACGTTACGTTATTTAAATACCATTTTTACGAGGAACAAAATTTTTTTTTATGCATGACATATTATATGAACCACTACGACATTTATGATTGACCAATTGCCTAGGAACGATGCTTACACACAACCTCGATAATCTATAAATATCGCGAATAATATAATAAACTTAAAACGTTTATATTTTATAAATATACGTTTCGTACATTTACCATACAATATTTATATATCTAAAACATTTATAATTAAAATTATACGTTTCGTTTATTTACCGTACCATATATATATATATATTTCCGAAGCCTACGAAAATTCCCGAGATTGCTCACTAATATTTTGAACCCCGACACGATACCCGAAACACGCCCTTTGGGCCTGAATTAATCCAACAGCCAACCAAACGGACCACCTTTCCTTTCTTTTCTTTCTTTCTTTTGTGTTGGGCCTGATCCACGCCAAGCAGCCCACCAGACTTAAAGCCCAGCGTGGGTTTTGGTTATATTTCCTTGTTTTCTTTTGTTTCCCAGCCGCGACCCAAGCCACAAACACACCCATTTTCTCTCAATCTCGACACATAACACCCATATATTTTTACATGTCTCGTTCCACCTAGTACCCGAGAATCACGACTGGTAAAAGATGTACCCTCCCTCACTCGTTTACTGCCTTAGAAACGACCCAAGCAAACCTTGAAACAAACCCTTTGGAAATTTCACCCAAACATGTCATAAGCATTCTTACGAGCCACCCTTGATCCCCAATCCCTACAAACCACCCATACACGTAATATAACTGTCAGAAATTGTCAGGAACATTTAGTTACTTGTCTCACACCTTCCTTGTCATTATTCGCTTTGTAACGCTTCGATTGGGTAGAAAAGGAGGCAACATGAAATCTTTCAATCGAACTCTCCATTCTCATGTGAACTTGGCAGTGTTCATACACTCTACAACCTCCTATAAAACTTACCTTGTGACCTCAGTACAAAACACACACGCAAATATACCACAAATCTATTTTTCGTAAAGATTACAAGTTAATTTGGGACGAACCTTTTGCCCATTGTACGAGACATCGAAGGGAGTCAAGAGTACCATGTTTTGCTCGTCTTGCAACCTTGGTGGGTCATATATCGAACCACAATCACCATTTGCCCCAGCTCGATCCATACATACGTTTTTACGCCCCCTTTTGAAGTGAAGTAAGTCTACACGACACCTAATTCATGTTTTCATTTCAATAACTTTCTATTTTTGGCACTTTACTTTGATCCGTTATCTCGTTAAGTAAAAACGTAATATATACTTTTTATTCGACATCCTAAACGTTTAATATACTAGCAATCAAGTGGCATAAAGTTTTGAACTTAAAAATAACATTTACTTAATAAATATCACACGTTTTAAAAATCATTGGACCTATACGATTTTAGTAAAAACACTTAGAATATTTTTGACTGAGAAACTGTTTCAGAAAATGAATTGAACCCTCTAGTTTGGCCTCGTTATTTCAAAATCTAGATACATAACATGTTATTTTTAAAACATGAACTCGTTGACAACCTGGCAAACAATTAGGAAACACATTTTGTTCGACCTTATAAGCTTATTTAGACCTTTTGCCCGACCCCTTTTGATCGAGCAAAACCAGTTTTTCTAAAACCTTAAATATTAACAAATGGGCTTATAAGTCCATTAAGTTGTTTTTAAGCTTATTGCATAAGCTGATTGTATAAGCTTATTTGTAATGTTTTTGTAACATAAAAACAAGCCCGAAACCAGGCCCAAACCTCTCGTAAGTCCTTTGGATCACAAAACGTTAACGGGCCTTTAAATGAGCTCTTTAAGCCCATATAGTGAAAAATAAGCTTTTAAGGGAATAAGCTGTTCTAATAAGCTCTTTTGAACATTCTGAACTTATTGAAATAATAAAAATGATAAACTTTGACTTTGGCGAAATTTGGACTAACTTTGCAAAATTTTCATAACCGGGGACTAAAAGTGTAAACTTTGAAAACTTTGGGTCAAAACTGTAATTTCTGATTTTCTGAGTTTAAAACTGTAAATAATGATAATTGGAGTTGAAAAATGTAAATATTGATATTATTTGGACTTAAAATGAAACGATTGTTAACTACGGACTAACGGTGTAAAATTATATTCGTTAGGGTTAAAAGTGTAACTTTGGTAAAACGTAAAGGATTTTCTGCAAATATTATTTATAAAAATAATATTAATATTTTATATACAAATACACATGTTTAGTATAAAACTCTTATAAATTTAACTTATATATATATACGATATAAATATTCACGTAACTATAATTAATTTTAACGATATATATATAACGATACGTTTATTTCTTTTCTTTTAAAACTAACATCATAAAACATCGTCTACATACGTCGAATTATTCTTGATGATTTTCCATCGCACATCGAGCATCGATCATTACACTCACAAGTTATATGTATATATAACTTTGTTCTTGAACTTCAAACATTTAAACGAACACGAGTTTTAATAACAAACTGAATGACTAATATTCGCGATAAAACGAGATTTAGACTATCAACTAAAACATACCATATCTTTTAGGTTGTGTGTGAAGCCGTTGCCTTGCATCGTTTAGATTATGTTACTACCACTACTACTGTGCTACTAAGGTGAGTCATAGCCCCTACTCTTACTTGTTTTACAATGATTTATAAACGTTTTTGGAGGAAATACATGCTTAACTACTGTTTTTACTTTTACAAGTATTCATTAACTAAATACATGACTGTATTTCATATAAACTTTACTGGTTTACATATTTTTTATATCTCATAAGGAAATACCTGCTATAGACATGATTACAAGTGACGGTTCGACGATATGCTATACTTGATTTCTATTGCCTAAGTACCGATTACCAAAAGTCCCTCGTTCATGCACCTTAATCACCCAAAGGGTGAGCGTAAATAATTGTGAATAGATCTATTAGGGATTGACAATCCCTATTTGGTCGCTAGAGGAAAGCCACCAAATGCACGCTATTTGATTTCATAGGTTACTGGTAAATACCTATCTTGAGGGTCACTGTTTTACATCATTATTATGGAAAATTTTGATGCCTGTTAATCGTTGAGTGTCATGAGCTTAGAGCAATAGAACGGTAGTACTGTAGTCATGATACAGTATTACAACGACTGATGTTTGGGGTGTACAATGTTGTAGCCCACTGTTTTACTAAACGATGAGATTGTGCTCACTATATAGCAGGAAAACTATTAATAATTGGCAAACGAACAAACTATTTTGGTGTTGACCCGATTAGGTCAAACAAACTATTATTTTGGTGTTGACCCGGTGATGGGCAAACCAACGGACTATTTTTGAATTAATAAGGAAATCACTCATTTTCTGATTTTGATAAATCAACGATTTAAACTATGAACACTATGGATTTTCTCACACTTTAATTGGATAATCAACTGTTATTATAACTTCTATGGAACCATAAACACTTTAATTGTGGAAATCAGTTTTCGAAACTATAAACTCTATGAACTCACCAACCTTTGTGTTGACACTATTTAGCATGTGTTTATCTCAGGTAACTAAACGAGAAGGAACTTGAAGGGCACGGAGTGGGCTTGTAACCCGGCATGGGCTTAAATAAACGTTTTGACACATTTCAAATAAATTTGTTGTTTAAACTATGAAATATCTTGATGTTCGAGTATTTGGTATTTTGAATGAATTAAACTTTAAAGCGTCACTTTTGTGTCGTTTTCTATGATTGTGAAAAAGATCCTCGAAGTAACACCCAAAAAGTCTTCCGCTGATATTTTAAGTCTTCCGCTGACATTATTAAGTCTTCCGCTGACGTGATGATTTTGGGGGAGTTACAGATTGGCATCAGAGCTACAGTTATAGAGAACCAAGTGTTTTGAACATTGGACTATAACTACACTTTTAAAACGGACCACTTTTACAAAAATACCACCTTATGCCCTCCGTGCCTACGCTTTCCAACATCTGGTTGAGACGTTACTTTTACATGATTTCGTATATATGTTAACATGTTATGATTATGCTAATGACTTATATTTACTAATCGGGATTATTACAAATACCATGTCCTTCATGTTCCCACCCTATTGTCTTGTCATCAGATTTATAGGCTTCCCCTTCGACATCACCTGATCCAATTCACCGAAAATAGGAAAATTCGACAATTTCAGCCGTAGGAAGCAAATTCTGTTATATCACTACCAGCTCTTGTCATACCACCACCAGAATCAGTTGTGCCATCACCACTTACACCACCTGTGCTATCACCATCTCCACCTACTATCTTCTACCAATAGATCCATGGAACTTCTTACTAGAGCAATACTATAGGCATTTTTTAATGCACATCCCTTGTTCGAAGAATTTGACCTGCATTTCGTACTATATAAGCATATCTTCACTCAAAGTCATTAGGACTATTCTTACCCATACCATGAACTAGAGCAAGTCCAATCCATCTTCCTTCCCTGAATAGGCTGTATCCCCTACATTCGCTTCGCCCTCCGCTACTGCGCAAAAATTATGATTCCCCGTTTAGTAATTCATGAAAACACTACCTTATGTTTAGACCTATTGAAAAGCCAAATAGAGAGTTTTCGCATATGCCTGCTTTAAGAGTAAAGGAAAAGCTTGAAAAGCATACTTGCTTTAAGAACGGAAAGAGATTCCTTCCGCGGTTCAACTTTACATCCACATATGCCTGCTTTATAGTTTTGGGGTATTGGGAAATACTCAATGTCAGTTTGATGATACCTTGCTACTTGATAGCTCGAGGAACACTTATATCCACTTTGATTACGGTTAACGTGTTAGAACATGCGTTTAGTGAATTACAAGTACATAAACTAAAAGAAATTAAGGCGTTAAGGGCCACGTAGTTTTTTGTCCTTTTTTGATAATGAAGTTTCTTGGGATGCTTAGAGAATGAGACTTGCTAATATGTGAGTATGATCAGAGAATGTGACATCTTAAACTAACTAGAAGTACTTATCTAGTAAACTTATTTTTCCAGCAAAAAAAGGCCTTACTCTAGGACCAAAAACTTGCAAATAGGCCTCATACTGCGCATATCCTGTCTAATGTTTTTTGTTTTTAGTTTTTGGGTTTCTATAATTTTAATTTCATATATTTTAATGTCTGAGTTATTCATGTCTTGCGACAATATATTGAAGACTGACCCGCACATCATTATTGTTTGTGTTTGCCTTGTTTTTGAGCAGCTTCTGGAGAGGCCTGCAACGAGCTGATGGCTTATTCCCTAATATTATCGTGCTGTTGCTATACTTGTTGTATTAGAAGAAAGCTTCGGAAGACCCTCAATATCACGGTACCCCTTTCAATAATATATCCAATGCATCCTCTAGTTTGGGAAGTCTGAATCTTCATTCATCTTTTAAATCCAGATGGCCACTTTGTATCCTTCCGGTTGGATGTAAAATTTGGCAAAAATGTGTTGGGTTGACCGTAAACACTTCTTTCCATATTGTATATGTTCTTTTTTATCTGTATCAAGTTAGATTACAGCAGTTACATTTTTCCAATATTAGGTGGTGTTTGTTTTTAAGAGGCTCTGAATCTGAACCGCACATCTAAATCTGAATCTGAGGCGTAAATGTATGATGCATCTGAACGAAAAAAAAAAAAAAAAAAAAAAAAAAAACTCATGTTTGAACCGCACATTTTCTTGCTCATACTTTTTTTTTTTTTTTTTTTTTTTTTTTTTTTTTTTTTTTTGTCAACAACAGGCATTAAGACACCCCTCTCAAGTCTAGACCATTAGATCTTACTGCCTCTCCTCTGACCGCGTCTGAACGAAAAAAAAAAAAAAAAAAAAAAAAAAAAAAAACGGTCTGAACGGCCAAAATGTCTGACCATTAAGCTATTTTCTTAAGTTAGCTGAGCTCTTAGAGATGAAACATAACTTAAATCTCATAAGTAAAATGGGTTTATTTCTACCTTTGGTTTGATGGTTCGGTCATATATGTATATAATAATAACCCATGAAGAATCATACTTAACATCATCAACTTGGCATGGACAGGGTGGCTGGTGTGATGACTTTCTGTCGCATGTCATGTGTTGCTGCTGTGCTCTTGTCCAAGAACTTCGGGAAGTCGAGATGCGTGGAATTCATGGTATGTCACATTTTAGCTACACTTTTCAACCCTTGGAATACGTCGTTTATCATAATATTTGCTGTTCTTCTAAGACACTAATCGGTACGTCTTATGTTTCACTTCTTGTCCTCCACCATTCCTGCTTAAATACACCATTTGACTTGAAGATGTAGCCTAGCAATTCCCTTGTATGGGGATATTCTAGAGGTGTAAGAATTGGTGTGGCTTGGTGGGTTGGGTTATGAGTTATAACAGATGATTTTTTGTACAGGTCTAAACTGGTTGGTTTGGGTTGACACGAAACATTTTCTTTAAAATAAAGTTTTCCATTTACCCAATTCGCAGTAAATGGGTCTAATTGCCATATCTAGGATATCCCATGGAAACTATGGTTGGAAATTAGTAGTGTTTGCATAACCTTCAATAGTGACAAAACAAGGAAAACTTGTAGATGAAAGCCGATTAGCATCTTTGTTTTAAATGATAATAATGGGTAAATGGGTAATTTTATCAGGATATAGAATTAGTGCACTTTTGGTTTTTTGTGTGATTACTTTTGTGTTGATATGGAATTGAAATGGAACTTGCAGGTCCTCAGAAGACAAAAACAAGCCCTCCAACCACTCAATGGATGGAATCCTAAAGTTAAGCACAAGATATGATATAGATGTTTGAAGATGATATTAGCTATATATGCTTTGTCGCCATTGTTAATACCTCTGCTCCTTGACTTTTACTTGACTAACTTTGCTCTATGTAAAGTTTTCGTGATAGATTCAACACTTGATGACATACTTCTCGTTGTTTTTATATACCAGTGTTCCATTGGCGTGTTCCATTGGTCTTCTTTTACTTGCATATACCCCAATAATGACTATCCAGTAACACAACACAATGACTGGAAATGTATATAGAATGTGAAACGGAGAACACAAGTATGTACATGATTCTGGTTCACACATAAGCTCATCAATGGAGGAGACATCAGACATGAAACTGTTGATCACAAACAAAACCTGATCATGATCAAGCATTTCAGAACGTAACTTGACACCTTTATTTGTTAAGAAAATTTTTGGAGTCGAGTAGTTGTTGGTCATTACAACACCCGTTTTGTAGTGGAGCGAAAAGCTCATCTAGTCTAAAAGAGTTGTTTAGTCGAAATTTTATGTTCAACACCAACCAATGTACGAGTAGTCACTCATATATGTTATTAATGTGTCATTTTGGCAAGATGTGAGTTACATAGTCTTGAAAGAAATCTTACACAATTTATATTTACTTGTTTCAACTTTTGATGCCTTTGCTATAATTTCTCATCAACCAAATGTTTTACATTCTTTTAGTTAAATGTGGAGAGTTTTACCGATAAATATCAAACTTATATGAAACATAAAGAAGTTAAAACCAAGGCTCAGATCAAGTAATTTAAAACCTAAATCCACCAAAACTTCCAGCCCAAACCCATTTTCATATATACCGGCTCTCTTTGTCAAAACCCTTCTATTTCATCACTGTCAACAAAAGAAAAATGGCAGCCGCTGCTTAGCCCCTTCGTGAATAAGTGACCAGGTTAAAAAGAGGAAGAAGGCTAAAAAGGATAGCAAGAGGCAGCCTATTTCTAAGGTATATCGCTTATTCATATTCGTGTATATATGTTTGTTAATGAATGTTCGTTAAGATTATTTGAACATTTGATCTTTAGTATGTCATAATATACAGAGTAGTAGCTTAGTACTTATGTAACCTTTTGTTTAAAAAGGTTTTTAAAACTGTTTTGTTTTTACAAGATTGTGATAAGTATGATTCAAATGTAGTTTAAAGCACTATTTAATTCCCAAATACTTCTTCATAAACCAAACATTTCCTCATTTCATCTTCTTATTGATCTCATATCCTCTCTCAATAAATGCTTTTATCTACTTAATTATTCCCAAACCAAACATCTAGCTGCTTGTTTCATCCTCTTGTCGGCTAGGTTATTTTCATTTAAGAGTTTTGTGGAGATCTAACCAAGTACCCTAAACATGCAGGTTATGTACCACATACAACACATAATTTGCCATCATTTATTTCGACATATTGCTCTTTTTGTCTTAGTGTTGCCTGTGGACTAGACTACATTCATAATGATTATAACACGTACAGGTTAGACATTCGTTTTGTTTGTGAATGTCATTTGATGTTTATATGATAAAACAAAAGTAAGCCTTTTCAACATTTTAAGTGTTTCATCCTTCTGTATTTGGCTATATGGTGTAAACAAAGACTTAAAAGATGTTAACCCATTGTCTAGCCTATGTAAAAGAATAGCGATAGTGATTTTGGTAAAATACTCTAACCACACGTTTGAACAGAAATTTTTGTTTTAGAAAGAAATAGATACATAACAATGTTGCTTGTGGTGTGAAATTAGTTGTTGATTTTGATGTAGTTATGTTGTTGGTTTTGATGTATTATTGTGTTGTTTTTGTTTCCTATCGATGGATAAGCATATTTTTTTTGATTATTGTGTAGTATTTTGTATTTGAGTTTGTTTACCTCTGCAATACATGCTTTTGAACAGTACTATAGGGTTTTACTTACCCTGTAGCGTCCACCTTAAGGTGTAAAAGAGCTATTCTCTTCTTCAGTGAGTCAGTTTTTCGTAAAACAAGATTTCAAAATTAAGCATTGTCTCATGCATCTTTTATTATTAAATTGCAGGCTGCACTATGCTTCATGTTACTTGTGGACTTGCAACTGGAACAAGCTTATGGAAAAAAGGATCTTACAATTCTTGAAAACAAGGAATTTCAATTTCACTGGCCTTTTGATATATTTCGGGTAAGTTTTGTTGTTTTGATGCAGTTACTAGATTTTATTTTAACATAATAAAGGTTATTCGACTATCTTAGATTTGATTACTGTTTGTAATTTATTTTTAGAAAGTTTGGTTACTGTTTGTACTACCCTTTGATGAACATATGGAAATATAGAAACAAGCTTTGTTTTGACTTTAAGAGTACCCTAAAAGATGCTTTAAGGAATGAAACTTAATAGGAATATGAAATTTAATTCATCATGGGTTAGTAATCCTATCTCTTGTAAGTTGTAAAATGCATCTCATCTATGTTTATGCCATCTCTTGTACTTAGATTATGCAATTCTGAATTACGGTTCTATGCTTAGCTTTTTACTATGAGTTACGATTGATTATGTGAAACTAGGGATATGTGATCCCCCCCCCCCCCCCCCCCCCAAGTTTTGCATGTTGAAAGCGTATGTTCAAACTAAGTTTTATTTATTTATTTATTTTTATTTATATATTTTTTTAATAACTTTGTGTGATTGTGATTGCAGCCCATCAAGTATGTGGCAACATTAAACCTTATGAGATTATTTTGTTACCTACCCATTCCGGCAACATTAACTATGTATGGTCTTAGAGCCATCTTCGAGCAAAGTCGGGGTTTTAGTGAAATTTATGGATTTTTGTTTCAAGTCGTCCATTTTGCCATAGCATCTCTTTGGGATATGGCTGTTTACTCCTTTTCACAAGGAGTTAAGCGAACATGGCTTATCTTAAATCATCAAAAATGTCAAAAAGAATCACCATATTTAAGCTATCTACATATCTACTTTGGCTTCAGGTTTGTATTCTAATCCACTAATCTAAGGCATTTTCCTCATTTCATCTTCTTATTGATCTCATATCCTCTCTCAATAAATGCTTTTATCTACTTAATTAGTCCCAAACCAAACATCTAGCTGCTAGTTTCATCCTCTTGTCGGCTAGGTTATTTTCATTAAGAGTTTTGTGGAGATCTAACCAAGTACCCTAAACATGCAGGTTATGTATCATATAACACAAAATTTGCCATAAGTTATTTCGACATGTTGCTGTTTTTGTCTTGACAATAGTGTTGCCGTGGACTAGACTACATTCATAATGATTATAACACATACAGGTTAGACATTCGTTTTGTTTGTGAATGTTATTTGATGTTTATATGATAAAACAGAAGTAAGCTTTTTCAACATTGTAACTTTGTAAGTGTTTCATCCTTCTGTATTTGGCTATATGGCATAAACTACTACTTAAAAGATGTTAACCCATTGTCTAGCCTATGTAAATGAATAGCGATAGTGATTTTGGTAAAATACTCTAACTACAAAATTGTCTTAGAAAGAAATAGATACATAACAATGTTGCTTGTGGTGTGAAATTAGTTGTTGCTTGTGATGTAGTTATGTTGTTGGTTTTGATGTAATTATTGTGTTGTTTTTGTTGCATATCGATGGATAAGCATATTTTTTTCGATGATTGTGTAGTATTTTTGTATTTTAGTTAAAAATCAAGCATTTGCTGTAAATTTTGTTTTGTTGCTTATTACGAGGAAATGTGCATAATACCATGTGTTGTGATATTAGGTTTAGTGATTAAATAGTAATGGATTGATTGCGAAGTTTATTTGTATTGGGGGGTTTTTGTTTAAGCTTATGTGTGGCTTATGAGCTTATTTGTGTTTCAGCTTTTATTTCATAAGCCCCAATTTTCTGGCTTATTTTGAGACTTGTGTGTATAAGTTTATTATGATATGATAAACTTATATAAGCCCATAAATCTCAACTCATAGTTGGTGTTGCTGCGAGCCATTTTTATGGTAAGAGACTGATCCAAAATAAGCCGGAAAATTGGGGCTTATGAAATATAAGCCGAAATCAAATAAGCTCATAAGCCCACATATAAGCTTAAACAAACACCCCCTTAGTTGTGGTTTATTTTATATATGGTAGGGTTTGTTTTTTTTGGGGGGGGGGGGGGGGGGGGGGGGTGATTTTTATGTTTTGATAGTCTATAGTGTGCGATAGAATTAGTTGTTTCTTTAAATGTGTCTATTTTAGTTGTATTTTGTGAAATTGGTTTGATATTAGTCTTTGTTGTATGGTCATGTTTTTTGTTCCCAGTTTTTTGGTTTTAATACGGCGTTGAGTATGTTTGATTGCAGCAATATTTTAACTTGGAGCAATATTTTAACTTGGAGCGCCTCCCTCACGTGTTTCATCAATTGTTACCTCCTCTACCAAGAGCTTTGGATACATGACCGCTACCTCCGAGGTTCATCGGCAGTTTGACTTGGGTTCAGTTTGTACTTGACTTATTTTGGCTATGTAGTTGGCACTTTATTTATGTATCAGACATGTATGACTTTATAAATGTTTGCAACATTTCCGGTAGCGGTCCAGTAGCCATGGTCCAATAGCCCGTGCTACTGATGCTTTTGCCTATGTAATTGGCACTTTATCTATGTATGAGACATGTATGACTTATGACTTTGCGTTATGTTATGGTATTCACATTAAATGGCTCTAATTGCCATAACCTTAAATAGCGACAAAACTAGGAAAACTTGCAGATGAAAGGCGATTAGCATCTATATTTTTAAATGGGTAATCTCTTCAGGATATAGAAATAGTGCACTTTTTTTTTTTTTTTTTTTTTTTTTTTTTGTGTGTGTGTGTGTGTTGATATGGAATTGAAATGAAACTTGCAGGTCGTGAGAAGACAAAAACGAGCCCTCCAAGTCTCCAACCACTCAATGGATGGAATCCTAAAGTTAAGCACAAGATATGATATAGACGTTTGAAGATGAGATTAGCTATATATGCTTTGTCGCCATTGTTAATACCTCTGCTCCTTGACTTTTACTTGACTAACTTTGCTCTATGTAAAGTTTTCGTGATAGATTCAACACTTGATGACATACTTCTCGTTATTCTTATATACCAGTGTTCCATTGGTCTTCTTTTACTTGCATTTTGCAAATACCCGAATAATGACTATCCAATAACACACAACACAATGACTGGAAATGTATATAGAATGTGAAATGGAGAACACATGTACATGATTCAGGTTCACACATAAGCTCATCAATGGAGGAGACATCAGACATGAAACTGTTGATCACAAACAAAACCTGTTCACGATCAAGCATTTCACAACCGAACTTGGCGCCTTTTGTTTCTTTAACTGGGTTCATGTAAAATACCTTTAGGGGTCAATGTTTAATTCTAATACATAGTTTAGCACTTTATCTACTATTTAGTAACTACAAAACAATAAGTATTATTTTCTTTTTTCTCCTATGCAA
>JARVZY010011228.1:0-16307 GCA_030686995.1 Artemisia argyi | reverse complement strand
CAGGAGAGTATTTGTTTTTCATTCTTTTACCTTCATTTCTTTTACATCCTTTTTATTGAACATTGGGGACAATGTTCAGCCTAAGTGTAAGGGGAGGGTAAATAATGATACCTTAGAGGGTACAAGTGCACTTGAGTTTGTTTATTTGATAGTAGGTGTGTAATAAAACTAAGAAAAATACTTGTTAGGGCAATTTTAGCGCCAAATTTAAAATTTTTTACAACATTTAGGAGTGAAGCTTTAGCCTTAATAAGCGTCTCATGGATAGGAGTTGTATGACTAGCACAAAAACCGTACCACTCAGAAAAATTTTCCACCCAAATATGTGAGGTTCGCCTTTAGATTTGTTAGGAAAAGCATTCATTATTAGTGCTTATGAGTGTACCGATAGTACTTAGATTCCAGAACTTGCGTTAGTGATGCATCCCGAAACTGCTAGTGAGACTGCATTCGTGTAGTTAGGATTTACTACATGATAAGAGGCATTAGGATCACCCTTGTGTTAAACCCGTATCATAATTACTTGACCATTTAAGTCAATTACCTTGACTAACAAAGTCAATTAATTTTTCCCACACCTTTGCGTTGTACTCATTTTTAGTACACGATACCCCTAGTACACCCCTCCGAGCCTATCTTTTTCGTTTCTAACTTTAAGCATCTTACTTAAAGAAAGAATTTGTTTACGATCCACCCCAATTGTGCAACCAAATCACCTTAGCCTTCCTTGTATGCACTTATCTTTAGTGCATTATTGTTATTTGTTTAAACCCTTAGTTAATTGTCTAATTGATTACATGGTTGCTAGGTCAAGTCATATCTTGTACATATTGTTTTGGGACAATTGGGACTCATGGGTAAAGTACTAGTGTTATGGAGTAATGGGGATGACATCAATTATTACTCTCATATGTTCATTAATTTTAAAAGTACTCCAAATGTTTTGATTATATTGATTCGAGTCATTAGAATAGTTGATTGTAAAGTATGTAAAAGTTCAAGCGTAAGGGGGACATAAATCCCCTATGATGTATTATTTTGGATGGTAGGGTAAGAGTGTATGCAAAAAAAAAATAATAAATAAAAAAATAAATAAATAAAAAAATAGAACATAAAAAAGAGAGAAAAAACAAACGGACTACCATCCCGTTTCCTTTTATGTTTATTTTATGTTTTTAATTAGTTTATGATTAGCTTAAGTCGATTCGAGTCTTGGCTTAGCAACGCCATATTATACATTTAATTAACCAAGATGATTAACTCGTCACCATAAATATTGCCTTTATCCAACAAAACCGTGTTTATCATATCCCTACACCTCACGTTATAACCCTTTAAAAGACCTCTTTGATAGTTTATCCTAGGTGCTTACGCCAAGTGGTGGAGGTTTGATCATTTCCCAAGCCTTTGGTAATCTATTTGCTATGACAGGTAGTGAGAGATGTTTTCCATTTCCATATTGTGATATATACTTTATTACACCTGAGAGATGTGAGTATCTTAACACTATTTGTGAGGTGCTAGTGTATAACCTCCGTGCTTGTTTTTGGTTTTAAGTGTAACGATTATTTGTTGTAATTACTTTTATATTAGTGTTAAATGACCCCTAGCTTGTATTTTGATTAGAATAAAAGCACATTTGCTTGAGGACAAGCAAATCTCAAGTGTAAGGGTATTTGATAAGGCGAAAAGTGTACCGCTTTTAGGGGTCATTTAAGCCCGAATTCGTGATTATTTGATCAATTATTGACCTAAATTGTTCCTTTCATTATTTTAGGTACTTTTGAGAAGAAATCTGGAAAAGGAAGCATTTTTGATGTTTTTGGAGCGATTAAGTGAAGAAAATGACAAAGTCTCAAAATCCTTGCTGGGAACAGTACCTGACGGCGTCAAGGCCATTGATGAGGCGAAAAATGATCCGTTTTTAGGGGGTCATTTAAGCCCGAATCCGAATTTATTTGATCAAATATTGCCCTAAATCGTTCCTTTTGTGATTTTAGGTGTTTGGAGAGTGAATTCTGGAAAAGAGGCTATTTTGGACGTTTTTGGAGCATAAAGTGAAGAAAATGACAAAGTACCAAAAATCCAAGCTGGAAATACAAGGTGACGGCGTCAAGGGTTTTCTCTTGACGGCGTCAGACATGAAGAATAATTTACCGTAGCTGGTGACGGCGTCAGATGGAGTTATGACGGCGTCAAAGTGACCAAGATTAATTTACCGTGGGTGGTGACGGCGTCACATAGGCCGTCACGATTGGATCTAGGGCGTCCGAGGAAGTGTATGGCGGCGAGTTGACGGCGTCAGATTTTACTCTTGACGCCGTCAGGACGATTTTCCTATATATAGTTTTCTAGTTTTTTCATTAAGGAGAGAGAAGTTTTGGTGAAACCCTAAAGACGATTTTGGTGCCTCTTTTACAGGTTTTTCAAGGGTTCCAAACCCTTGAGACCTTGCATTATAATTGAGATAAGTATACTCTTAATTCAATCAATATGTCTATGTGTTGGTTGTTTATCTTTTGTTCTTATCTTAATTCTACTATGCTAGGCTAGATCTCTCTTGTGTTTGCTTAGATCTAATGAAACCTAGATGTTGATTATGTGTTGATTACTTGTCTACTCTTGTTTTGAATGAATGATTTTATATGTTAGGCTTAAGAAAACTGGCAGATCTCCAAATGGTAACATGCTTGAACGTCTTAAGAAACATGAACCGAGGCGTACTAGGTCTTTATTGGTTGTATTTAATGCATGAGCCACTGTTTACAATCCCTATAGTTGTGCTGGGTCATGGTGTAGGAGGAGATAAGAGCACATAGAGTTGGGGAGTTATGTATGCCACTCCACGAATGGTATTAAGGAATACAACCCGTCATTCATACAAGTGTAACAAGTAATTAACATGTAAAAGATATCTAGGGAGTAATGAAGTCTAAGTAAACACAATTTCTCCACATACTGCTCACAACCTTAGTTTAATATTAGTTAAATTTTATTTTCATTAGTTTAATTAGTTATAAAGTAGTTTTTGGGTTAGTTGAATAACAACTAATTCCGCCCACTCTTCTAAAAACCGAGATTTTACTTGCTTTCATAAAATATAAAAACACAAAAATAATCATCTTTCATCTCTAGAACTATTAATTAGGTTTTCTAATCCTAGCGACACTATTCCTAAGCTGAACGATCAATCCCCCGGTACTTGTCACTATACTATACTACAACGATCAGGTACACTGCCTGGTGGGGGTTGTAAGCCTCGCGAGATCCCTCGAGAGGTAAAGCAAGGTGCGATTCCCACGCATCAAGTTTTTGGCGCCGCAGCCTGGGGAATAGTTATTGTCTAGGTTAGAATTTCTTTTTATTAGGTCTACTTGCTAGATTCCTTTCTAGTAAGATTTTTTATTTTTTTAGGTCTTCTTTAGTCTATCTTATTTCTTCGTGCTTTTGTTCGTAACTCTTTACCATCCGATATCATGGAAGGTGGTAACATCTTTGAACCCATCATCCCACCACAACAAAACCCACCATTAGAACCCCTTAGGCCCCGAACCTTAGGAGAGTATTCCCGACCTAGCCACCAAGGCTACCGAAACACCATTGAGCTCACCGGAGCCAATGTGACCCCCTTGCGATCCGACACCATCCGGTTGGTGCAAAGCGGATGTGCATTCCATGGACTTCGTTCCGAAGATCCAAACCAACATCTTAAGGACTTCCTCAAAATCGTAGATTCCATAGACCTAGGTGTTGAAACTAGAGAGACTACCCGTTTACGCCTATTCCAATTCTCTCTACGGGATCAAGCTAGTCAATGGCTTGAGCGTTTACCCGCGGGATCCATCACCACATGGGATGATCTCACCACTCGTTTCCTTGCTCAATTTTTCCCACCGGGGAGAACTACTAAACTTAGGAATGACATCTTGATGTTTCAACAACGTCAAAATGAATCTCTTTATGAAGCATGGACTCGTTTCAAGGACTTACTCCAAAAAGTCCCTCATCATGGCATAGATTTGTGGCTCCAAGTCCAAATTTTTTATGACCATATCGATATCCCCACGAGGCGAACCATTGACCAATCGGCCGGTGGTAAGCTACGTGATCTTAGTGCGGAACAATCATGGGAACTCATAGAAGATCTTGCTCTCTATGACAACGAAAGTTGGAATGATCCCCGTGATTTGAACAAAACGGTCAAGGCAATATCTTTGCCTTCGAATAATTCAAGCACTCCCGACCGTAGGATCATGGAACTTGAGGACCAAGTCAAGTTTCTCATGAAATCTTACGAAGCTCCGAAGCATTCAAGCCAAGTGAACAAAATCACTTCTTCATGCGAATTATGTAGTGGTCCCCATGACACTCGTGATTGTATGGAACTCCCCGGAACAGCTTTTGCGGACTACGCATCCACGCGTACCGACGAAGCGGGAGATAAGTGGTACACTTTCAAGCCCGAGCCGAACACATACGGTGATTCATATAACCCCTCATGGAAAAATCACCCAAACCTTAGGTGGAAGCAAAATCAACCCAATTCATCCAATCCACCTAATCGTTACCAATCAAACGGTCCACCATCCAACCGTACCTTCAACAACAATCCTTCTAACAACTATGGTAGTACCAACAATCTTGAAGGATTGATGTCGAAATTTATGGCATCTCAAGAAGCTCGCATAGCTAGGTTTGAAACCGAATTCAACCAACAACAAACGGAAATGACCAACAAGATCGACAACTTGTTGAAAGCCCTCAACAACCAAACATTTGCCACACCTAGGAAGGACACTAGGGACACCAATAGTGGAATCCAAGCTAAGGACCCCTCATCATCCAAACATGTCCACTTTGTCAATGTTGTCACCATTAAGCCGATAGAGAGGGAGATAGAGGAGAGTGACAAAGATGAAGTTAGAGTAGAAGCCAGTAGTGAGGATGAGAGTAGGGAAGTTGAGGTTAATAAGGATGAGGAATTAGAGGAGGTAGAACCTATAGAGGAATATTTTGATAAGTTGCCAACCAAGGAAGAACGGGAATACCATAAGTATTTATTCGATAGTCCCGAGACAACATATATCTTTGGCGATCCCCTGATCAAAATGGGAGACCCCTCTAACATTAACATCCCATGCAATATCGGGCACATGCATGTATGGAAAGCTTACATAGACCCTAGATCCCCCGTGAACATCATGTCTAGGACTTATTACAATTGGGTGATGAAGAAGCAACTCAATTTTAGGATAATGCCCGGTAAAAGTTGGATAAGTAATTTTGCAGGAAGAGTTAAGGGAGTACATGTGATTATAGGGAATCTCACCTATGAGATTGATTTCATGATAGTGGAAGACACGCGTCCGGTGATAGATGCTTGCCTAAGTCAAATAATATTTGGGAAACCATTTGTTGAGGCCACTAGGATGAGTTATGATCCGACGTTAGGGATAGTTAGATTCAAGGAAGAGAATGATGAGGTTGCTTATCAAATGCCCTACAAGATTGAGCAATACTGCCTTCTCTCTAATTTCGAAAAGGAACGTAAGCAAGCAGCTTATTATAGGAATGATGAGGATAGACGTAGAGGAGTAGAGTATGTTAGAAATAGGATGCTTGGTTTCTACAAAGAATGCTTGCAACTAGGTCCGGAATACAAAACTGGTTTAGAAGACGACCTAGAGAGTGGAACCAATGATGAGATCACGTAGTAACCCACGACTTTGAGTCTAGCTACAAGACTCGTAAATAAAGAAAAGCGCTTCTTGGGAGGCAACCCATGTTTTGTGTGATTTTTATTTGTTTGATTGTTATTTGCTTCCGTATGCATGTTTTATTTTTATTGTTGGTTGATCATGTTTCTCAATTAAAATGTGAAATACTTTATTATGTTGTTTAGCCTAGTCTTAACTCCAACCTAAAGGTATTTTTGCAAAAGATAAGTGTAAGGGGAAACCCCAAATATGTTTTTAAGAAACAAACCGATCATGATTATCCACAATATTTAATGAACATGTATATTCATATTTGTTAGAGTCAAATGCTTGTATTGAGTCATAATGAAGTTTTGCAGGATTTTCCAGGAAGTAGGACAAAGTTTTTCCAGAAACTTAACATAAAGATTTCTGCAGGTCCATTCTGACGGCGTCAGGCAATTGCTCTTGACGGCGTCAGGAGTCAAAAATCTGGAAATTTTACCGGTTTTGTTTTTCTAACGGAGTCTTATGGTTTTTGTGAATTATCAAGTTTTATAATCTCCAGGAAATCTGCAAACTTCATTCCACAAGCATTATATCTTATTTTGTTTTCTAGGATTTAGTAACTTATATAGGATGTCGCCGATTTTACGCGAGGTTGCCTTGTCTACTTTTGTCAGGATTTACAGGTTATTTGTGACAAGAAGATGATTTATATTCTGGAAGGGAAGCTTTGATTGTTCGTTTTCTTGGAGGAAGATTTAACCTGGCCAACCTATAATCCATACCGAGCGAATCAGGGGAGTATTTGACTTCATTCTCTTTACTTTTTAACTTTTACATTCTTTACTTGAACATTGGGGACAATGTTCATCTTAAGTGTAAGGGGAGGGTAAAAAGATGATACCTTACATATGCACTTTCGCTTGAGTTTGTTTTGTTTAATGGTAGATGTGTAATAAAACTATGAGAATACTTGTTAGTGTAATTTTAGCGCCAAATTTAAAATTTTTTACAACATTTAGGAGTGAAACTTTAGCCATAGCAAGCGTCTCATGGATAGGAGATTGTATGACTAGCACATAACCGTATATTCAGAAAAATTTTCCACCCAAAAATGTGAGGTTCGCCTTTAGATTTGATAGGAAAAGCATTCATTATTAGTGCTTATGAGTGTACCGGTAGCATTTAGATTCTAGAACTTGCGTTAGTGATGCATCCCAAGACCGCTAGTGAGACCACATTCGTGTGGTAGGATTTACTACATGATAAGAGGCATTAGGATCACCCTTGTGTTAAACCCGTATTATAATTACTTGACCATTTAAGTCATATTACTTGGCTAGTTAAGTCAACTAATTTTTCCCACACCCTTTGCGTTGTACTCGTTTTTAGTACACGATACCCCTAGTACACCCCTCCGAGCCTATCTTTTCGTTTCTAACTTTAAGCATTTTACTTAAAGGAAGAATTTGTTACACCCCACTTAAATGTACAACCAAACCGTCTTAGCCTTCCGTGTATGCGCTCATTTTTAGTGCATTATTGTTATATGTTAAACCCTAAGTTAACTTTCTAATTGATTACATGGTTGCTAAGTCGAGTCATATCCTTGTACATATTGTTTTGGGACGATTGGGACTCATGGGTAAGTACTTATTTTATGGAGTAATGGGGAAGAACATCATATTATTACCCCCATATGTGCGTTAATCTTAAAAGTGCTCCAAGTGTTTTGATTTTCTTAATTCGAGTCATTAGAATAGTTTAATGTAAAGTATGTAAAGATTCAAGTGTAAGGGGAGTGCTCAAACCCCTATGATGTATTATTTTGGATGGTAGGGTAAGAGTGTATGCAAAAAAAAAAAAAAAAAAAAAAAAAAAAAAAAAAAAAAATCGAAAAAAAAATAGAAAAATCAAGAAAAGAAAAGAAAAAAAAAACATACGGACTACCATCCCGTTTCATTCTATGTTTATTTTATGTTTTTGTTATTTTTCATTTATTAGCTTAAGTCGAGTCTAGTCTTGGCTTAGCAACGCCATCTTGTACATGTAATTTACTAAGATTGTTAACTCGCCACCAGTAAAATTCCCTTTATCCAACAAAACCGTGTAATTCATATCCCTACACCTAACGTTATAACCCTTTTTAAAAGACCTCTTTGATAGTTTATCCTAGGTGCTTACGCCATGTGGTGGAGGTTTGATCCTTTCCCAAGCCTATGGTAATCTATTTTGTTATGATAGGTAGTGAGAGATATCTTCCATTTCCATAATGTTATATTACTTTATTACACCCGAGAGATGTGAGTATCTAAACACTATTTGTGAGGTGCTTGTGTATGACCTCCGTGCTTGTCTATTGGTCTTTAGTGGAACGATTATTTGTTGTAATTACTTTTATATTAGTGTTAAATGACCCCTAACTTGTCTTTTGAGTAGAATAAAAGCTCATTTGCTTGAGGACAAGCAAATCTCAAGTGTAAGGGTATATGATGAGGCGAAAAATGATCCGTTTTTAGGGGGTCATTTAAGCCCGAATCCGAATTTATTTGATCAAATATTGCCCTAAATCGTTCCTTTTGTGATTTTAGGTGTTTGGAGAGTGAATTCTGGAAAAGAGGCTATTTTGGACGTTTTTGGAGCATAAAGTGAAGAAAACGACAAAGTACCAAAAATCCAAGCTGGAAATACAAGGTGACGGCGTCAAGGGTTTTCTCTTGACGGCGTCAGACATGAAGAATAATTTACCGTAGCTGGTACCGGCGTCAGATGGAGTTATGACGGCGTCAAAGTGACCAAGATTAATTTACTGTGGGTGGTGACGGCGTCACATAGGCCGTCACGATTGGATCTAGGGCGTCCGAGGAAGTGTATGGCGGCGAGTTGACGGCGTCAGATTTTACTCTTGACGCCGTCAGGACGATTTTCCTATATATAGTTTTCTAGTTTTTTCATTAAGGAGAGAGAAGTTTTGGTGAAACCCTAAAGACGATTTTGGTGCCTCTTTTACAGGTTTTTCAAGGGTTCCAAACCCTTGAGACCTTGCATTATAATTGAGATAAGTATACTCTTAATTCAATCAATATGTCTATGTGTTGGTTGTTTATCTTTTGTTCTTATCTTAATTCTACTATGCTAGGCTAGATCTCTCTTGTGTTTGCTTAGATCTAATGAAACCTAGATGTTGATTATGTGTTGATTACTTGTCTACTCTTGTTTTGAATGAATGATTTTATATGTTAGGCTTAAGAAAACTGGCAGATCTCCAAATGGTAACATGCTTGAACGTCTTAAGAAACATGAACCGAGGCGTACTAGGTCTTTATTGGTTGTATTTAATGCATGAGCCACTGTTTACAATCCCTATAGTTGTGCTGGGTCATGGTGTAGGAGGAGATAAGAGCTCATAGAGTTGGGGAGTTATGTATGCCACTCCACGAATGGTATTAAGGAATACAACCCGTCATTCATACAAGTGTAACAAGTAATTAACATGTAAAAGATATCTAGGGAGTAATGAAGTCTAAGTAAACACAATTTCTCCACATACTGCTCACAACCTTAGTTTAATATTAGTTAAATTTTATTTTCATTAGTTTAATTAGTTATAAAGTAGTTTTTGGGTTAGTTGAATAACAACTAATTCCGCCCACTCTTCTAAAAACCGAGATTTTACTTGCTTTCATAAAATATAAAAACACAAAAATAATCATCTTTCATCTCTAGAACTATTAATTAGGTTTTCTAATCCTAGCGACACTATTCCTAAGCTGAACGATCAATCCCCCGGTACTTGTCACTATACTATACTACAACGATCAGGTACACTGCCTGGTGGGGGTTGTAAGCCTCGCGAGATCCCTCGAGAGGTAAAGCAAGGTGCGATTCCCACGCATCAGCCATACAAGTGACGGCGTCAAGCTTGGAAAAAGAGGTGGATGTGTAAAATACACATGACGGCCCAGAACTATTTCAAGGCAAAAATGCCTGACGGCGTCACCAAGGCCGTCAGGATCAACTTGTACGTGACAGCCCAGAGCTTATTCTCAACATGACGGCGTCAAGATTAGATCTAGGCAATACGACATTTAATTTGGCGGTGAGTTGACGGCGTCACACACTACAATGTGACGCCGTCAAGGTGTAAAATCTATATATAGTTTTCTAATTTTCATTCATTAAGTGTGGAACTTTTGGAGAACTTTTGTGTGCAAACCCTAGATGAATTTTCTGTGACAACAAGGGTTTCAACCCTTGTTCAATCCATGTTCAATTGAAGATAAGTTTTCCAATAATCAATATGTCTATGTGTTGTTCGATTTTATCTTATGCTTGTCTTCTTTTTAACATGCTAGGCTAGTTTTTTCTTGTGTTTGCTTAGATGTAATGAAACCTAGATGTTGATTATTGGTTGATGGTTTGTTTATAATTGTTGTGGATGATTGAATTCGATGTTAGGCTTAAGAAAACTGGCAGACTTCCAATTGATAACTTGCTTGAACGTCTTAAGAAACATGATCGGAGGTGTACTACGATTTATTGGTTGTATTTAGTGCGTAGGCAACTGCTTGTGATACTACGTTAGGAGCTAGTAGTCGGCTCGACCTAGAATGAAGTAGAAGCCTATAAAGTTAGGGAGTATCGTACACGGCCCTACGACTAGTATTAAGGAATATAACCTGTCATCCGTGCAATTGTAACAAGCTAATCAACCGGTAAAAGATATCTAGGGAGTAATAAAATCTAAGTAAACACATTTTCTCTTATTATTGTTTCCACCACAAATTAGTTTAAGTTTCATTTTATTTTATTTTGATTGCATCTTTAGTTAATTTTGTTAGTTGACTAGCAACTAATTCCGCCCACTCCTTCAAAAACCGAGATTTTTATTTGCTTTTATAAAAATATAAAAATACAAAAAGAATCATCCCTCACCTTTAGACCTATTTTAGTAGAATTTTAATCCTAGCGAACACTATTCCTGAGTTGAACGATCAATCCCCCGGTACTTGTCACTATACTATACTACAACAATCAGGTACACTGTCTGGCGGGGATTGTAAGCTTCTCAAGATCCTTTGAGAGGTAAAACCTTTTGTGAGGGCGCAATCCCGCACATCATTTATTTTGTTAGAAACATATATGAAGAATAGTGTTTATGGTTTATAAAATTATGGGTTTATTTTGGCAATTTTCTTCATGCATAAACGTTAGTGAATGAATGTGATTGCTCTAATAAACATGTATTTGTATCTAGTATGTTTATGGTTAGCATTCGTAGTTATTATTTGAAAAAACATACGTGTTTCATATAAACATGAACGTTTATATGTTATTCTTAATAAGTTGTATGCTAAAAAAATACATGTTTTTTTATCATAGAGTAAAAACATAAATGTTTTATAGGATGAAAACATAGATGTTTAATGTGAACATGTATGTTTACTAAGTATGTGAAGTTGTATTGTTAAAACATCCAAGTGAACATACATATTTTATCTGAACATGTCATGTTTTTTTAGTGATAGGGTAAAAACATACATGTTGTATAGGATGAAAAAATATATGTTTAATATTTTACATAAGTTTCAATTTTGTTTAATTAAAAACATAGATGAGTAAAAAAAATATTTTGTTAGAAATCATACATGTCCATGAAAATTAGTCAAAAGTAAAAGTAGAAACAAACATGTTTTAATGCATAATCTTTTGGTTACTATCCTGTTAGAACTTTTGAATGTTGTAAAACAATATTCTTTATATATACTTGTTTGCATGAACTATTATTGTAAAATATAAAATTAAAAAAATAAAAACATGCAAATACAGAAATAGTGAGAACATGTTTTCGATTGACTAGCATAGAATATTCAAACGGATTTGACAAAAAGTTGTATGCTAAAAAAATACATGTTTTTTTAGTTATAGGGTAAAAACATACATGTTTTATAGGATGAAAACATATATGTTTAATGTGAACATGTATGTTTACTAAGTATGTGAAGTTGTATTGTTAAAACATCCAAGTGAACATACATGTTTTATCTGAACATGTCATGTTTTTTTAGTGATATGTTAAAAACATACATAGGATGAAAACATATATGTTTAATGTGAACATGTATGTTTACCAAGTATGCCTTGAAACATATATGTTTTGGATAGGTGGCAACTTTTTTATTATAAAAACATATATGTTTTAAAAATTATTTGTTACAAAAATAGTTTACTTAAAAACATATATGTTTTATGGGAATAAAAACATGCTTAAGAAAACATATATGTTTTACATAGGTTTCAATTTTGTTTAATTAAAAACATAGATGAGTAAAGAAAATACTTTGTTAGAAAACATACATGTCCATGAAAATTAGTCAAAAGTAAATGTAGAAACAAACATGTTTTAATGCATAATCTTTTGGTTACTAGCCTGTTAGAACTTTTGAATGTTGAACAACAATATACTTTATACATACTTGTTTGCATGAACTATTATTGTAAAATGTAAAATTAATAAATAAAAACATGCAAATACAAAAATAGTGAGAACATGTTTTCGATTGACTAGCATAAAACATTCAAACGGATTTGACAATAAAAAGTAAAAACAATACGTCCAACTATGAAAAAAATAATAAACCGCATAAATATAATTGTTAAATAACGTAAATAAAGTTGCATTTATTTGGATTATGGTCCATGTCTCACGCTTCGTCTGAATAATCATCTTCATCGTCTTCATTATCTACGTCAATGTTTTCATCTTCATAAATATCCTCATCTTCATCGGTTTCCTCATCTTCTTCAATGTTTTCTTCTTCAACAACTTTTTTCTTGCCCAATTTGTTTCCCTAATTTTTTCTTGAGCGGTGGATTTTCACATCCTCGTTTATTGTGGCCTTGTTCTCCACAGTTACTACACGTACGTTGTTTGAAGGTGACTTTTCTATTAGTTCTTGCCTTTGTTTTGTTTTTTCCTTTTTCAGACTCACTTACTATTCGGGCAGAACCTGTTCGATTGCCCTTTGTGTTAAAGATTATTGGATTCTCAATGTCAATTACAGCTGATGCCTTAACTCCCAACAGATCCTCATATAATGCGTCCTTGTTTTGAGGCGCGGCTTGTGGTGGGATGTCAGCTTCAGTTTCTTTCTTAAACTCTTGAATCTTTGTAAGTAACGCAGACAACTTTTCCGGGTCATCCCTTATAAGATCTATGCATTCTTCCAGTGTTGATGTAATCTTAGATGCTAGAATTTCCGTTTCTTCTATGTGTTAAAAAAAAAAGCCAGATAATTAACATGTTAATTAATACTAACATATGAAGTAAAATGAAAAGCAACTACATTTTTCACGCAAATGAGCAGGAAAAACTTTTTTACGCCAGTTTGTTTATGTGTTAAGGTAATTAACATGTTAATTAATACTAACATATGAAGTAAAATGAAAAGCAACTAACATGTTAATTAATACTAACTCGTTGGCGTAACATGTTTGTTTATGTGTTAAAAAAAAACCAGGTAATTAACATGTTAATGAAACTATAAATGAAAATAAACCTACATAGTTAAATGGTTATTTATGTGTGAAAATGTTACCTGGTAATTAGTTGTAACAGTAAATTACATACGTAGATGCAAGTGCATGACAATGAAAGTAATATAAAAAAAGTGATAGGAATCAAAATGTACCGTGGCATGATAAACAGTATTATTTGTCTTATCCCATTGCTGTATGACGCAGTATTCAACAGATACCTCCGAACGGGAACCAATTTGTGCACAAGAATATAAACCTTTAGAAATTTTGTGTTGTACTTCCAAAAATATGGAATATGTGTACACTTCAGACGAATTACGCTTGATTTCCAGATTAGTTAACATGACAGGCGTCTTTTTAGTAGTTGAGTTGTCTAACACACGTTGCGTGTACCGCTGTTTTTCCATGGCAGATTCAAAACACATCATAAAATGGACAAGCGAGTTTCGAGGATGAGAATACACCTAGAAAAATGCATTAGAACTCCTTGACCGTGAAGTTGTCTTCATCAGACCACACATGGGCAACTCGCTAAAATAACCAGGAACCCACCTTTCTCTTATAGCATACATGTCCATTAACCATTTGTTCTCACTAAGGTTATACTTTGAAATTAAATCATGCCATCGCTGCTCGAAAATATCAGTCCAGTATATACATTCCACACCAGTTTGTGAAACTCTTTGTGGAATTCAGAGTCGGCATCTACATCACCCATCACCTGCAAATTATATTAATGAATTTTAGGGGTTTTTTCTTGATAAAACTAAAAGAATTATTGTAATTAAAATGGAACAAATTTCCAACCATATATGTTTTTATAATAAAAAAGTTGCCACCTATCTAAAACATATATGTTTCAAGGCATACTTGGTAAACATACATGTTCACATTAAACATATATGTTTTCATCCTATAAAACATGTATGTTTTTAACATATCACTAAAAAACATGACATGTTCAGATAAAACATGTATGTTCACTTGGATGTTTTAACAATACAACTTCACATACTTAGTAAACATACATATTCACATTAAACATATATAAAAACGGTAAAATGGAACAAATATAAAAACGGAAAAACAAGTATGTACAAAATAAGATTACCTTTCCGGAGAGTTTTTGAGTAATGTGCGACATGCACAGCCTATGATGGGAATCCGGAAAAATCTCTAGAACAGCCTAGCGTAACGCGGCATCCTGTTCAGTGAGAGCCAAAGGTGGTTGCTTACCATGAGTTTTTAAAAAGCATTCAAGCATTCAGCAGTAAGATTCATACTTTTCATTGGATAATAACGCTGCACCAAAAGTAACACATTTCTGGTGGTGGTCCACACCAGTAAATGGGACGAAAACCATGTTATATCTGTAAACGGTAAATAAAAATAAATGGTAAAAATATCAGAAGTTGGCATAATTTATCTTTTATAATTTGATACTGATAAATACAATAAAATGTAGACTGGTAATGGAACGCACTTGTTTGTATCAAAAGTAGCATCAAAAGAAACAACGTCACCAAATGCAACATAATTGCATATTGTTTCGTCCGCCCAAAACATACGACACAACTTCTTTTCAATTTCGTGAAAATTTCCAAATTTTTTTTCACATGTGACGAAAAAAAATTTCAGAAAAAAAAATTCGGAAAAAAAAATTTCGAAAAAAGTTTTTTCGGAAAAAGAATTTGGAATTTTTTTTTTCGAAAAAAATTTTTCGAAAAAAAAAATTTGCAAAAAAAATTTTCGAAAATAACATTTTTCGAAAAAAAAAATAGAAAAAAAAATTTTCGGAATTTTCTAAAGAAATTTTTTCTAAAAAAAATTCGAAAAAAAAACTTTCGAAAAAAAAAATTTTCAAAAAAAAAATTTTCGAAAAAAAAAAATTCGAAAAAAATATTTTTTGAAAAAAAAATTCAAAAAAATTTTTTCGAAAAAAGTTGATTAACTAATATTAGCCATTAGATTAAAGTTAAAGGAGGATAAAATGAGTGGCTAGGATTGCTTCTCGCGTTCTCACAAAATTTAAGTTTTTCATTTGAAAGCTTCACTATATATATATATATATATATATATATATATATATATATAGAGAGAGAGAGAGAGAGAGAGAGAGAGAGAGAGAGAGAGAGAGAGAGACTTTCTTACGAGAACCATTTTATCTGCGAGAACTGAGAGAACCACCAAAAATATACATGCACACCTTTTAAAATAAAATAAAAATACATGCAAATCATTAATAATCGTAAGTATCCATCTATGTTCTTCAATATCATCATGAACACACCCTCTTTTATCACAAAACCTTACACACGGCCGCAATATTGTCATTGCACGCCTTATAAGAACATACATGCACGCCTTCAAAGAAAAATTTTGTATTTCCAATTTCTTATCAAAATCTTTAGAACAACTATGTTTTTTTAAAAACATATATGTTGTTTTTAGAACATATGTGCAAAAATACAATTATTGAAGGCGTGCATGTATGTTTTTAGTGGTTCTCTCAGTTCTCGCAGATAAGATGGTTCTCGTAATAAAGTCTCACTATATATATATATATATATATATATATATATATATATATATATATGTTTTAAAAAAAAACATACATGCACACCTTCAATAATTATATTTTTGCACATATGTTCTAAAAACAACACATATGTTTTAAAAAAACATAGTTGTTCTAAAGAATTTGATAAGAAATTGGAAATACAAAATTTTTCTTTGAAGGTGTGCATGTATGTTCTTATAAGGCGTGCAACGACAATATTGCGGCCGTGTGTAAGGTTTTTCTGAAAAAAGAGGATGAGTTCATGATGATATTGAAGAACATAGGTGGATACTTACGATTATTGATGATTTGCATGTATTTTAACATGCGTGCATGCATGTTTTTTGTGGTTCTCTCAGTTCTTGCAGATAAGATGGTTCTCGTAAGAAAGTCTCCCTATATATATATATATATATATATATATATATATATATATATATATATATATATATATATATATATATATATATATATATATAGACTGAGGATCTGGTGCGGATTTTTTA
>JARVZY010011227.1:0-64506 GCA_030686995.1 Artemisia argyi | reverse complement strand
TGACGCACTGCACTAAACCTTCTAGCCACTCAAGTTCTCTTAAAAGAGCTTGTTTCATTCTCACGGGGAACCGGTGTAATCTATCGACTTATCTCCTAGAGATGGTTGATATTGAAGCAGGAGACCCCTCCCTAGTCTCCGCATAGGAAACCAAATTATGCACTTATCGAGTCTAGAGCCATGAGATTCATTAAAAGATCTCTTAGGATACACTTTCCTATGAATACACTTGTGTTCGCCAAAAAGGACACAAGTTGTAAGAGTCTTGATGAGATCTACGGATCTTGCCTTATCTATCATGATGGTTACTATGTCTCAAACGGTCTACAGTTGTGGGGTGATCTCCAGCAACTCACCTGAATCATTGATGTACTTCGGTGGATCTAGTAAGCCCTTTTCAGGGGTATCTGGTTCAGGAACGGCCTTGGCAAGGGTTAGAGAGAGTTTTCACACTATGCTGTTAACAATCTCTAATTCCGAACCTGTAAGTACCGGATGCTTTATTGCTAACTGTTTTATGCAGGTACTGATGAATGTTCCTTGAAGAAAGACCGTTACCATCACTCAAAGATCCACATGCTCATACCCTGCAAAGCTCTCTTCAAAGATCAAAGCAAAGCAAAGTTCAGAACGTTTCTAAGTCAAAGTCAAAGAATCTACAAACCAAAGAAACAAAGATTAAAGTCAATGAAAAGAGAACTTCACAAGGATTCAAAGTCAAACAAAGTATGAGCATGTTGGAAAAGACGTAAAGATGTCCATATTTGAAGATGATGATCAAAGGCAAGAAAGATCACAAAGCATGATTGGAACAAAGGAACTAGCAAAACTATTACACAAAGACTCAAAGTTCAAAAAGAACAAGCTTCAAAGATCAACGATCAAGGTCACAAAAGAGAGATCTCAATGATCACCCTTAGGGGGAGATAATTGTTAGCATTAGAAGTGTTGATCATTTATGTAATCAAAGGGAGATCTCAATGATCGTCCCTTAGGGGGAGATTCTTAACATTAAAAGTGACGATCATTATTGAGTCAAACAGTTAGTTAAATATATTCATGTAATAGTTAGTAAATGCTAGTTTATTAAGTTTATGTGTATTATTCATGCTTGTATAAAGTCTAAGGGCTAGTTATGTAATATGGTCAAAGATATGTGAAGCCCTAGACTACAAGTATAAATACCCATGTAAGGCCTCATTTAGAGGTTGGTTCTCTTGGTAATATCAAAGTTATTCATTTCACACACAAGAGTTCCCATTCCTCTCTCTCTCTTCTCTCTATCTCTCTCTCTACTTATCTCTTCCATTCTCAATATAACTTGTGTTAGATATTCGAAGCAAGGGTCCTAACAAGCATGTTAAAAAGAAGACAAGCGTAAGATATAATCAAACAACACATAGACATATTGACTGATTTGATAAAAGACTTATCTTCAATTAAGTATGGAAGAAACAAAGGGTTGAAAACCCTTAAAAAAGCTGTAAATTTCGTCTAGATTTTACTCCCTTCAAAGTTGCACACAATGAATGAAAACTAGAAAACTATATATAGATTTTGTAATCTGACGGCGTCTAGAGTAATGTGTGACGCCGTCAACTTGCCGCCAAAATAAACTTGTATTGCCTAGATCAACTTCTGACGTCGTCACTCTTTATGGACTCTGGGCCATCACTCTTTGCAATTACTCTTGATGGCCTTGACAATTTAATACGTGACGCCATCACGATCCCTTCACAAAACATTCTGGCGCGTCACGTGTATTTGATTTATTCACCCCTTTGTCAACTCATGACGCCGTCACTAGCACCATGTGACGCCGTCAAGTGCAATTTCTAGCATGATTTTGAGACTTTGTCTTTTTCTTAACTTTTCGCTCAAAAAATGTTCAAAATGCTTCCTTTTGTAAAATTCCTCTCAAAAGTACCTAAAATGACAAAAGAAACGATTTAGGGCAATATTTGATCAAATAATCTCAACTTTGGCCTTAAATGACCCCCCAAAAGCAGTACACTTTTCGTCTCATCAATGATTAAGATGCACGCACCTTAAAATTGTTCAAAAAATTAAAGATGTTACAATAAACATAATAACATTATCATTAACCTTTAAATGTGGTTTGGAAATCTTGTTCCATTAGTCGGATCATTTACGGGTAAAGATAAGTTCAACTCATATGAAACTTATAGGTAGATCTTTTTTATGAGGTTTTTGAGTTTCGTGCAATAAACTTGTGTATTAGTGAAAATAATAGTTGTAACATATATTTTATAAATAGTTTTATACATCTATATACAAAATAAATGTATAAATGTCTGCGCACGCGCGGGTTTTTTTTAAAGTTTTTTAATGATATATATTTATTTATTAAAAAACAAATAATCTAATCTTTGTTTTGTTTGATTAATAATTTTTAATTAGAGTTTTTTATTATTGAAGATAATCATTTAAAAAGTTTAATCCTATCGTTAGTTGCAACTTATCTATATTTTTTATATTTATCTTCTACTTGTGTAGTATATCAATAAAACGAATTTATAAATTAAAAAAGAATAACTAAAATATTACCTAATGAGGAAATAATTTTATTATTATTATTATTATTATTATTATTATTATTATTATTATTATTATTATTATTATTATTATTATTATTATTTAATTACGAAAGTCCCGACCCGAGGTTTTGTTTTATTATATAATAAAAGATATGGGTGTTCAAAATTAAGCTTTTTGACATAATAGATTCTACTAAATAAATCCGTTTTGTTTTCAAGTATCTTTTAGAAAATTATGCATAAATAGATTTTTAAATAGATACAGTAGATCTTTAAGTAGATATAAACAATTATCAATAGATTATGGATTACAGATAACATAAATATACATATAGCTTTTTGATATTTCACGAGCATGCATTATAAATAGATTACAGATAACATAGATGTACATTCATGTTCTTAATTCTTATATTATACACTTTTATAAATCTTTTATATAACAAAGCAAAACCCCAAGTGGGGACTTTCGTATTTAAAAAAATATATATTTCCTTATTAGGTAATTTTTTAATTATTAATTTTTAATTTGTAAATTTATAAATTCGTTTTGTTGATATACTATCCAAATAGAAGATAAATACAAAAAAATATATATATAAGAAGCAACTAACAATAAGATTAAACTTTTTAAATGATTATCTTTAATAATAAAAAATTATAATAAAAATTCAATCAAACAAAACAAAACAAAGATTAAATTATTTGCTTTTTAATAAATAAATATATATCATTAAAAAAAATTTAAAAAAAACCGTACGTGCGTGGGCATTATAACTAGCATTATAAATAATTATATAATTATTAATACTAACATTTATGATATGATACTCAATTTTTGTATATTATCTATAACGAGTAATTCAGACCCGTGCGTTGCACACGGGCTTTATCTAATTGATCATAGTGTAATGTGCAGTAATTTTTTTCGTTATTCGACTTTTGTAAGTATGACCTTAGTTGATCGGTAAATTTTATATTTAAACTTTTTATGACATATTAGTAGTTATTTATAAAGTTTATATTTTGTATTTATTCTCAAAATTGTAACATTATATTTAAACTTTTTATGACATATTAGTAGTTATTTATAAAGTTTAGATTTTGTATTTATTCTCAAAACTGTAACATCCCTTTATTTTGATATAAAACTAATATGTAATCTTCGGCACATATTTTCGTCATTATATATCTAAGTTGTGATTGTATCACACATTTTCTAAGCATGTCACACATTTAAAATAGTTTATTGACACGTAAGCTTCGACAATTATTTTCAACATTATATATCTAAATTGAAATGGTATCACACCTTTTCTAAGCATGTCACACATTTAAAATAGTTTATTGACAATAAGTTCCTAAGTTGTGATGTTACCACAACTTTTGTTGGTCAATAAGTTCCTAAGTTGTGATGTTACCACAACTTTTATTAGCATGTCATGAAAAATGTTGGTGCCTTTATTTCTGTCAGTTTTAATTGAGGTCGAGTCAAAAACTATGTTTGGCACTAATTTTCGTCATAAATAACTTGGGCTTCCTTAGGACCCGTGCGAAAATGATTGTGTAAATTGTCGGGTTGTTAGTATGATGGTGAGGTCCAAATATACAACAATAGTTTATTGACATTAAAAGAGTATATGTGAAGAGACTTTTTTCAAGATGTTACATTGAAAAGAGTCTCTTCACATGTAATTTTTAATATATATATATAAGTTACATAAATTATTTTAAATATGAAGCGATGACATTAATGTTGGAGACCTTTTATATTCATTCCCGTGCGATGCACACAGGTTTGGAATGCCTCAGGACCTATGCATGCACACATGTTAGATGTAATTATTTTTTTCGTAATGTTCAGGACTAATTTTTGGTTAATGTTTGAAACTCTCATTTTTTTGTGAAAGACGGACTTCGTTGTTCAAATAAATGATATTATTAAAAGCGAACTATAAAACAAATTTCTTTTTTAACAAAACTATAAAAACATAAAACATTAAAGTAATTAGTATATTCAAGAGTATAAATTATAACTCGTATAACAAAAAATCATATCCAATGACCCAAGTCCGAATCATAAACCCGCTCCAATCAATCAATAGACCCGACATTTAACTAAACACAATTTTCTTCTCCTTTATATACTTCTTCGATTTAGAAGATTCTCATTGTTAAGATGATAGTGTGAAGATATTTTTATTATATACTACCATTTTCAATATGTAACATCGACATAATTTACACAGTCATATCAAATATCAAAGTCACTCAATATTCCAAGACGTTTAATTAAAAAAGTGACATTAACACACCGCAACACAAAAAACTACATTAAGAGTAAAATTATTAAAATGCACCAACAAAGTGTAGTAATAATTATTGACTAAAACTTGAATGTTCGTCACATTATTTTCAATAAACTTACTTGCTAACGAATCAATAGTATTAGCCCGTTTATCGGTATTACATGAAGTAAAATATTGCATGTTTGATTTGTAACATACTATTAATATGAATGCTAAGTATTCATTCCACCGGTGGCCATGGCGTTATTCTTGTTGTTCTTGTTGTTGTTGTCTTTGTCGTTGTTGTTCATTTGCCTTTTGCATGTTTTTTTCTTGATAAAATTTTTGTGACTTCTCGATCTATTTCTTTAATGCTTCTTGACGCGCTGCAAAAAACAATTAGATATAGTTGATTGTTAGTAACTTAAATACAATTAATCAATATATTGCATTTTTGATCAAATTGAAAATGTTTGTGCATGTTCCACTTAATAGATAAGACAACGATGTGTAGGATCTCTTAAACCATTAGAGAAGATGATGTTACTACCAAACCTCCTAAGCACCATCCTTATGTCCTACATTGTTACACACACAAAACACACGTGAAATTTACATAAAACAATATAAATCAATATGCTAAATATAGTTGATAAAATATTTGTAACTCATGAACGGGAAGGTAAAAAGACTAACCACTATTTATTGAGACGTTTGAGTTGCTTGAAATCAATGTAAACATACTAATTGAGATGTTTGAGTTGCTTGGAATCAATATTGAATGCTTCATATGATAGAATCAATTCTTGAGACATTTGTTATTATCTCTTTACATTTATAAGGTTACTTAAGCTTTATATAATATAAGATACTATATAAAGAGTTTGGGACTTTCTAAATAAGGAACTTTTAAAAGTTTTAAGACCAAAAACATTACTATAAAATAAAATTTCAATAGTTTGTTACATACACACATATAAAAGTAACATCTAAAAAATTAATTGCCTTAATTTCATAAACTTGTAACATCTATAAAATTAATTGTCTTTAACCATTATGTTAAAATCTAACACATCAAACAACTTACTCAAAAAACATTAAAAGAACACACTTTCATATCCCCACCTAACCACCCTCCACACCTTCAGCTTCTACCAAAATCGCATTTCGGTTCGGTTATGGTTTTAACCAAAAACTGACTCAAACCGAACCGTGCACATCTCTACATAAAGTCATTATTACAAAAAATATGAAATCGAAATATATTATTCACCAAAAACTTTAGTTACCGAATACCCGCTGCCGTAACGCGGGTTCCCTTCCAGTAGATATAGAAGTGTAGAAGAAACATATTTTAAATTCAGTGACACATATTTTTACTTAATGACACTCAGTGACACTTTTCTTATGCATTGTGTCATTAAGGACAATTTGTAGTGACTACTTTTTTCCTCATATCTATCATTGAGGCAAAATTTAAGGTTAGTATATCATTTATATAGGGAAATTTTGCATTTTTGTGATCGAAGATGACATTTATTTCTAACTTGATTCAATTTTGTGATATGTAGTTGAATCTGTGACTCAAATAAATGAACTCATAAAATTGTGATTACAAAACGCGACACTCTCTTTTATACAAAAATACCACCAATGTCTTTTAATTTCATATATATGTGAAATTATAAAGTTTCTCATCAGGTCTAGTTACACCAATACATTTTATATTTTATATTATTTATTTATTTATTTACTTAGTTATTTTTATTTATTTGTTTTTTGCTCTTCAAGTTGATATCAATTTTGTAAAATAATAATAATAATAATAATAATAATAATAATAATAATAATAATAATAATAATAATAATAATAATAATAATAATAATAATAATAATAATAATTCCCCTCCAATTTTATGTAATTTCCATGTTTTCAATGAAAAGTGACGGTTTAAAAAAAATAAAAATAATAATAATAATAATAATAATAATAATAATAATAATAATAATAATAATAATAATAATAATAATAATAATAATATTTCTCCTCCAATTTTATGTAATTTCCATGTTTTCAATGAAAAATGACGGTTTAAAAAAAATAAAAATAATAATAATAATAATAATAATAATAATAATAATAATAATAATAATAATAATAATAATAATAATATTGTTGTTATTATTATTATTATTATATTATAACCATCACTTTATTGAAAAACAAATAGGATTTTACAAGAAATTAGTGGGGAGCCGAGATACTAACTGAGCCCCCACACCTCTAGCTACAGCAAAACCAATCCTACTAAAAATATGTGGAGCAGCACGTGCTCCAATGTCTTGGGGCATAGAGAATCGTCTAATGCGCTTTAATAGGGTCACTACATCCTTTTCAAGTTCTCCAAAAGAAGAGAATGAAAAGGGGAGGAACCCATATCCGATATCAGCGCAATTAGCTGCGTACTTGACACGTTTACGTTGTGCGGCTTCAATAACCGCCCGGCCGGGCATAAAATCAACCATACATCAAAGGTGACGAACCTGTAAGATCAACACAAACATCAAGGCCACCATCCCAAGAGTAAAGTAACATATCGGCCGGACGTAAGGTTTTGTCCCTCTCTCCACGAAGCCCAATATCCACCTCCTTACGAACTGAAACTCCAGACCGAGAACATATATCAACAAGAACATCACGCACAATATTGTGTCGATGTTTAATACCAACTAAGCCTGCGCACGATACAGCGTGATCCCCAAAAATATCTCCAGGAAAAACCTTAGAACAAGCTGAACATGGCATCTGGACAGTAAAAAGAGGAACACCCAACCGGTAACACAACACACATCGGTAAGTCCTGGCATTCATAGTTTGTCCCAATCCGGATATCGGTGCCACCCTAAGCCAATCTGACGTGTAATCCTCTTTTAATGAGTTCCATAAAGCCATCTGTCTAGAGGATAAATGGAAAGTGGATTCAACCGTTTGGGCAACACGTGCGAAATGTATATCTGCCAATTTCTTCATAAGTTTGGGGGCAACGATCTCACTAGGGTTACACATAAGGTCAATATCCATATTCACATTAAAAGTACACAATGCATCATCGAAAGAAGGACCAGTAGACACAATACCAGAACTACGGAGAAGCTTAGTCTGTAAGCTAGCAGATTGAAGTCTAGAGGCAAGGAAGGTATAGTTCAAGACATCACCTGCAGAATACACACCAAGTCCCCCGAGAGCAAAAGGTAGGGTAGCGAGTCTCCATTGCCAATCACCAAACCCAGGTCCAGAAGCAGTGACAATACGTTCCAAAGAAGAGCGAAGTGCTGCATCAAAAGAAACCTGAGCACTCTCAAAGACCCGAGGAGGACATGTGCGCATAGAAAAATATAGCTTGGAAATACCGTCACATGCACGGAGTAGCAACAACTCACACTGGGTCATTAAGCTTAGCAACAGCATCCATAAGCTCAATAGTTTTAACAAGCTTACTACTAAACTCAAAATCCACACTGGCGGGGCCCCCTAATAATTTAACACCATGCGAAGGTCGAGAAATATTAGGGGGAAAAACACCAACATACCTGCTCCTGGGGTCTTCCTTCGGCCAAAAAACCTCAGTTTTATCAACATTGAGGTGTAAACCGCAACTAGGTCCATCCATCATAATCAACTCCAAAACCTTCCCCACAACCAAAGTATCCCCAATAATAGTACCATCATCAAGATACCAAGCTTGAAGAGAAAGAGTGAAGGAGTCTCGAATCTTACACGCCAAGGGATGTAACACTAAAGCAAAAAGAAGAGGCCCAAGCGGATCACCCTGTTGCACCCCTTGGTGCGACCATAAAGTATGCTCACCATAATATAATCGAGCCGAGCAGGACTGGAGTAACAGAATTCCACCCAACGTGAAATAGACGGAACATGAAGGTGAACTTCTCGTAACATAACCGCACGATCCACCATATTGAAAGCGTTTTTAAAGTCCACCAACAACATAGATAAACCCACATCACCCCCACGGTCTTCAATCAACCGATTCACAGCATGAAGGATCGCCTCCCCACCTCCCGAAACACCTACACCAAATTGCAAACCGTCAAAATAACCATCCAAAGAATGGCCAATCATAGAAGCACAAACCTTGGAGACAAAACGCCTCCAAACAGTACCAACAGCGATAGGACGGATCCCCCCTCCTGGTTTAACCAAGGGCGTGAGAGGAGCACTAGCAACATACTCTCCCAACACCCTTAGGCATTTACCCTCAAGAAAAAGGTTCACCACCTGGGTGATAGAAGCGACTAACTCATCAGAGATGGCAACAGCAGCACCGTTTAAACAATCCAAAAGGTGTTGAGCACGCAAACCATCCCTTCCACAGGAAGTACCACGAGGGAAACTCTTAATCATATCAAGAACCATAGCAGGGGATGCCAAAAGGTGATGATGATCAATAGGTATATCGGGGTAAAAGGGGGGCAGATTGGAAAGGGTGCTTAGCTTTTAGATCCGCGAGAGTAGTATCATCATAAGCCGCAATACCCGAAGAAGAAAGAACTCTAACAGCAGCAGTATAATGGCCATCACAAATCTTCCTCTTACACTGCTTGATATTACGGTCACCCAAGTCCAGGTTTTCCTCATCAATATTAGACCACAAAGGGGGGGGGGGGTTCGGCTAAAACCTCACGCACAACTTGTAAACTACCACCAGGTGTGCCCCAAGATGAAATGGCATTAACAATATACTCTTCCTGTCGTAGACACTTAATAGCAGACCTACACTCTTGATTACTCCTCGGGCAAAATGTTTTAAGCAGGCACAGAGGCAAGACTAACAAACCAACCCAGCAAGAAATGTCGTCAGGCGAACAAACCACCTTATCAAGAGCTCCTTTCAAAACCTGAGAAAAACCCAAACGACATTTAGGATGAATGGATTTGACAGTACGCAACCCCTTAGAAAGTAGAGTATCAAGGAGATGTAAATCAAAACCACCAAACTCATCAGAAACCAAATCTTCAACAAAAGCATCATGAGAAGGAGCTTGTGGTTTGGTGAGATCATGTAACACGAACCGAACAACACCATCACCACAATCAGGAGGTGACATGAAATCAGACCCCCCACCATGCCGACACTTAGCCCGGAAAGTATGCGTTTTGAAACACCCACCACATAACCACAAACCCATACGTCTAAGAGTAACCTCAGCCCTTTCAAAAATAACCAAATCCGACACGAGAGAATGTCTAGTGATAGCTTGCGCTTCCCTAATGAAGTGACGATCCCGAAGATGTGTGATCAAGTACTTATTATTATTATTATTATTATCGGAGATACTTTGGTCGTGGGAAAGGTTTTAGAACTTATTATGACGGACGGACAACGGCACGGTCTGCACTTCATTGTTGATAAAACCAAGGATTTTTTGCCAAAGGAAGACCCTAGAAGCATGCTCACAGGTGTCTTTCCGCATAATATTGCTCGACCGTTACATGGTGTTATGTTATTGGGTGGGCCTGGTAGTATGGACCTTGAGTTTAGTAGTGAACTTGTTATGAAAAGGATTGCTAAAACTATTGAGCTAATGAATTCTGTCGCCAAGCTTAAGGATCCTCAATGTGAGCTGTTGCTCCTTCGTGCTTGTGTCGGCATTTCCAAGCTATACTTCTCTATGCGCACATGTTCTCCTCAGGTCTTTGAGCGTGCTCAAATTTCATTTGATGCGACACTTCGTTCTTCTCTGGAGCATATATTCACTGCTGAAGGACCTGGGTTTTGTGAATGACAATGGAGATTGGCCACACTACCTTTTGATTTTGAAGGGCTTGGTGTATATTCTGCAGGTGATGTCTTGAACTATGCCTTCCTAGCATCTAGACTCCAATCTGCTAGTTTACAGACTAAGATCCTTCGACATTCTGGCATTGTAACTTCTGGATCTTCCTTTGATGATGCCTTGTATGCTATTAATGCGAAAATGGAGACCGACCTTTTGGGCAGCTCATGTGAGATCGCTGCCCCCAAACTCATGAAGAAATTGGCAGATATATATTTCACACGTGTCGCCAAACTGGCTGAATCCACCTTTCATTTATCTACTACACCGATGGCTTTATGGAGATCGCAAAGGGAAGACTACACTTCAGATTGGCTTAAAGTGGTCCCGATATCTGGTTTGAGACAGATCATGAATGCCAGAACTTACCAATGTGTGTTATGTTATCGGCTAGTAGTCCCCCTTTTTTCTGCTCAGATGCCGTGTTCTGCTTGTTCTAGGGTATTTACGGGAGACATTTATAGGTACCACGAGGTATCATGTGCTGATATTGTCGGTATTAAACATCAGCTTAATATAGTGCGTTATACCCTTGTGATATATGTTCTCGGCTAGGGATCTCGGCTCGTAAAGAGGTTGACATTGGGCTCTGTGGGGAAAGGGACAATACCTTACGTCCAGCTGATATGTTGCACTATTCCTGGGATGGTGGGCAGGATATATGTGTTGATTTGACTGGGTCATCTCCCTTGACACAAACTAGTATGGCTGATTTTGCACCAGGTCGTGCGGTGATTGAAATCACATAACGTAAACGTGTCAAGTATGAGGCTAAATGCGCGGACATTGGATATGGGTTTCTCCCCTTCTCATTATCTTCCTTTGGAGAACTTGAGAAGGATGCGACGACCTTACTAAAGCGCATCCGAATATTCTCGGTGACTCAGGATATTGGAGCACGTGCTGCTAATCACATTTTTAGTAGGATAAGCTTCGATATAGCTAGAGGATTGGAGGCTCAGTTGGTATCTCGGCTCCCCACTAATTTCTTGTAAATCCTATGATTTTCTAATAAAGTGATGTTCTATAATAATAATAATAATAATAATAATAATAATAATAATAATAATAATAATAATAATAATAATAATAATAATAATAATAATAATAATAATAATAATAATAATAATAATAATAATAATAATAATAATAATAATAATAATAATAATAATAATAATAATAATAATAATAATAATAAATAAATAAATAAATAAATAAAAATCACAATGTATTTGTAAGACATTCATAATGAAAAATTAACTTTAAATAAAATTTCTCCTTCCTCACAAGAAACCCCTCCTTCCTCTCACCCAAGGCTGTCAAGACCGCGTGTAAACTCGTAGGATCGTACGAGTTTACGTGTTTACTAGCTAAAACCGTGTAGGATTGTGGTAGGATTTCATATGTGGTAGGATCGTAAGTAAGATCGTAGGATCGCATGTAAGATCGTCACGCGATCCGAGTTCTTCTTCTTCTCTTTTTTTTTTTTTTTTTTTTCTTTTTCTTTTTTTCTTTTTTTATATATCTTTTAAGTCCATCTCACTTGCTTAGGCCAAAAAATAAACGTGTGTTTTACTAATGTCTAATAAGTAAACCACCGTTGTTTCATTTTCTAAATACATTATAGTTTATACCTAGTTTTCTACTTTTCTAAATAGATTATAGTCAATAATTGAATTTACTTTACTTCATTGTGACTAAACTGATCAAATTGTATGTTTTGGAATACCACTAACGAAACGTTTGTTTCCTTGAAATCATTAAGATGGCTCATATGTTTTGAGACATTTAGAACGCATGTTACGTAATATTATTCCGCTAAATCGTTAATGTAACGATTGAAACTTGATTTTTTGTGTTTTACTATTACTTTAGTGGTTGAAATTTAAACTTTGTCATTTTCAAGAGGATATTATATGAATTTATCTTTGACGTTGAGTAGAAATGTAAAACAGTTTGACTTGTTTATCATTTGTTTACAAACTATGACAAATTGGTAGGATCGTAGGATCACGATCCGATCCTACGATCTCGATCTTGTAAAGACAAAAACGATCACACGCGAGATCGCGATCTTGACAACCTTGCTCTCACCCCTTGTATTACAAAACATTACAATAATTATGATTTTTTATCTTTCTTCCTTCCTTCCTCTCACCCTTGTATTACGAAATATTACAAAAGATATGAATTTTTTCTTTCTTCCTTCCACCCTCATTTCTTCCTTCCTCCTTCATCATGCTCTCTGCAAAATGTTATCATTCTTTATCAATTTTTTCTTCCAATTTATTAATCTTCTTTGCACGACTTATTTTTGTAATCCAAAAGTTGAAGAACTTCATAGAAAAATTGAGTTTTAGTTAAAAAAAAATAAAATAAAATAGTTGTGCTTTGCGAACTGTATAAGTGATATCTCTTAAATTATCAACAAAAGCGAAAAAATGGCCATTTTGCCCTCATGTGCAAGACACAGAGGAGATTTAACGGATTTTGATTGACAGATTATAGTCAAAGGAACTTTAAGTGATGCAAAAAGTGAATAATGGGAACTTGGATATATTTAAATTTTGAAAATGACTCAATTAGTAGACGAACGGTGTATTTTAAAAATAAGTGGCATCTTGCTTCACATAAATGCAAATTTCCCTACATATATGCCTTCATAATTAAGGTTTGTCTACTCATGTATACGTGAGGAGACATATATCACCATCAATCTTGTAATTTATGCCACAATTTTTGACTTGCAAGCAACATGATATGCTAAAGAACCTGAACAAAGGTACCTAAATCAACATCGTCAAAGAATCTAACTTTAAATCACGTCTTGTAGTTTTTAGTGTTGGCATGTTGAATTGGAAGGTCTATTTTAGCGGAAACATTTTAGCTTTCAATGCCACACAAAATGTTATTGGCAACAGTGACCATGCCTTTTTTTATTGCTTACAACCAATATGGTCCTTTAGAAGTAAATTATTATTTGGAACGAAAAATATGGTCCTTTAGAAGTCAATTATTATTTGGAACGAAAAATATGGATCGGAACATTGGTGCCGTTTAGTTGGTGAAATTTTTTTCTATTTTTCCGTTTATAATTCCTAGAGAATGAAAAAAGTGAGAAGAGTAGAATGGGTTTTTCAAACCTTTAGTTAAAATTTAGAGAATTAGCATTTCACATTTTTTGAAAATTGATGGAAAAAAGTTTAACTAAACGGATTTTCAGTTTTTCTCTTTTCATATGAAAAATTTCCTGGAAAAGAGAAAATATTTCACCAACTAAACGACCCCTCAGTCTTTCAGATATTTCCAAGAAAGTTATATATACTTATAAGTTAATAAAACTAGTTGACGGCTTAAACTTAATTTAAGAACCTTTAAAACTAGAACATGATCTAATAGTCCCAAAATAGTTGGTAAACTCATATATGAAGTCAAAAGGACAATCATCGCAAAAAGAAATAGAAAGTGCATGCAAAAACCTATTGTGGGTAATAAAGTTCGTTATCAACCTAAAGCAACTCCTACTGTGCCGAACGTTATCAACCTAAAGCAACCCCTACTGTGCCGAAGAAGGTGGATGCTACTAAGGAGAAAATCACTAAAGAGGCAAGTACGAGTAGGATGACAGTTGCTACATAAAACCCATTTGCTGCTCTTGATATGGAAGATACTGATGAGAATTGTATTCCTTGTACTACTCCTATTGTTGAGAAAATTAGGAAGATTGAAAAGTTAATTATTGATGGTAAAGTTACTCTAGTGGATGATAAAGGTAATCCTCTAAAAAAGGTGGATGGGTTTCAAACAACTGGAAAGGAGTCACAAGATCACTTCGTGCGTGAGTTGAAAGAGAAGGAGGAGACTGTAGCTTCTAAGCCTAGTTCTTCTTCTTCTCCCTATACTTCTACCAAGACGAGTAACCCATTTTCAAAGGTGGGGGATTGGTTGTTTCTCACAGTGATGATGACGAAGTGCTTGAACCGGATAATCCTATGGCTAAGTTTCTTTCATCTACAGGCGGCGGTCACGAGCTTAAAGATTATAATGATGACTATGCAGATCAGGTCTACGATTTACCAGGGCAATTGGATGCCTTTTGTGACATGTATGATCTCAAGCTTCAAGGTCGTCGTAGGAAGTAATTTTGTTTTTGGTAGGCCATAAGATTGACATGTCTTTCTTATGTAGTGTTTTGGTTGTTGCACAATAGGTGTTGATTTATGCCCATGTAACGGGCCGAGATGAGAGATTCACTCTCATCCGTTGTACTTAAATGTTTTTTGAAGTAATATATTTACCAGGGTGATCCTTTTTACCCAAAAATAGAAAGTGCATGCAATATGTTCTGGACTGTACCACGTTAGTTTTGTAAAACTGTATGAATATACTGTAATGCAGGTATAAACGAAAATAAAAGACTCGATCGCTATCCGAAGCGGGTGCTAAATGGAATGGTCAATTATACATCAAGTGAAGATCGAAGAAAAAATAAACCAAAATATATTGTTAGACGATGGGTGATCACTCATGCTTAATCTAGCACTTGTCCTAAGTCATAAAAGATCAGATCTATAATAAGCTTCGGTATTACCTAACAACCTCTTTTTTAGATAGACTATAGCTAGAAGTAAGTAAACATAAAAGTATTGAAAAGTCATTTGTCGAATCATGAATCCTGATATGATGACACTTTAGATCGATGATCACTCAGCTCGAACAAGATTAATAGTGTCTTTTCCCATTCAGCCAATCATATACAGTAGTGATATAACAACACAAATAATTGATTTACACTTTGAATCAATTCGCTAACCATCTCCAAGGTGTAATATAATGGCAAGATTTTTCTAAAGTCTCATTGAATTTAAGTATTCAAACCATGGTCAAAAAAAGTCTTTAAATGGTTTGAATTTGTGTGGTGTACAAAGTTACAAACCCCACTTAGTCGGTCAAAATATCGGAAATCATGATTATTCAGAAACAAAAGTCTATAAATGGTAGTATGGTACTAGTAACAGAAATATTAATTAGACCACACGCATTAAAGTAAACGATTTCTCTAGATAACCTGAATAGAGATCATTCTCTTTTTAAACTTGAGTCAATTTAGTTTAGCTAGCAAAAAAAAACTTGATTTCTCGAGATAACCTGAATAGAGATCATTCTCCTTTTAAGCTTGACTCGGTTCAATTTAACCAAATAAAAACTTGCTAAAAATTTAAATTAGGTCATCGTTTTCTTTACAACTAAAAATGAGTTGTTGGCACACTTGTTTATGATTCAAAGATATGCTTAAAAACGTGCTTAATTTTTTCTAAACACGTCATCATTTTATTTGCCGCAATAAGAGGCCAACTTTTTCGCAAACTAATAATTACTGATACACACATATTCAAACACAAAATTAAGCACATTTAAAACCCCCTTATACATCTACTTATTTGCTTTTTACACAGTAATTCTGAAACATAATAAGGTTGACGTGAAGGAATATATGATTGCGGTGGTTAAGTAAGTGGGTGGGCCCTCGAATAAAAATCATACATAATGCGCATGCTGCTGACCCGATCCGATACGAATAATTCAAACTTTCATCTCTCATTAATATGATGTCACGTGATTGCATGCCCCCACTTTCTTCGGTGCTTTTCCACGTCACCCCAAACCCCCCATTGAATGTGGGGGCACAGTTTTGTTTGGAGATACGTAATGGACATGTTCACTTCCTATCTAACTTGCCATATATATATTTTTTCTGCTTTCATTTGGTAACAAAAATGACAGTGCTATGAGTTTTTGTGGGACATAGTTTCATTCAAACTTGAAGTGGATTTTAATGGTAGTATACTAGTCATGTAATAGGATCAATGCCATTTGTTGTCATACATAATCATTCACGTACTGGATGATCGGTCGGAATTGTGGCATTGATACTATCCGTTAAAATAGTATCGATAGTAGATCCCCTTCAAGCGTGATGCGAGCTCTCAGAAAAGAAAAAAGAAGAATAAGAGATATTTTGATCTTTAAACTTAATTGATTGATTCCTTTTCATTAATGATACGAACCTTAAAAAGACGCTTATGAGAAAATCTCATATAAATGTAAATACTTAGGGTAGTGGCAACCACAGCGGTTTAGGCATCGGTTTGGGCAAACCGTCGGGGAACACCGCCGCCACCTCAGCGGTTTGCTTCAAAGGTTTGGTTCACCGGTGATTTTCGTTTCGGAGGTAACATGTAACACCCCCTAAATTTCAACTAGAGCAGCGGAAGACTTTGTGGGGTATTACTTAGAGGATCGAAGTCAACGTCATAGAAAACGACTCAAAGAGACGTTTTTAAAGTTATGTTTATCATTCATTTAAAAGCAAATATTCAAATACAAAGTTGTTACATTAGTTTTAGCATATCATAGAAGATATGAGTTATTAAAAGCGAATGACAAAACATTTTATTTAACACCCATATAGGGGTTTAGTGCCCTCTCCATGCCTTAAGCTCATTCGCATTTATTTCCTGAGATAAACATGCTAAAAGTCAACAAAAGTTGAGTGATATTCATAGGTTTAAGTTTAGTAGTTGAATACAAGCTAAAGTGATAATTGCATCGAATTACAATTATAAGTTAAAAATCATTTATTATTGCATTAAGCTCATGACACTCATCCGATTAACTGATCTCATCATAAATGATGGATTATAGTAACAATGGCCCTCGGGATAGGTCCTTGCCAGTAACCTATTAGATTTCAAATAAAGTGCGTTTGGTAGTTTTCTCGAACGCCCAAACGGGGATTGTCAATCCCTAATAGATCTATCCACAATTATTTACGTTCACCCTACGAGTGACTAAGGTTCATGATATGAGGGACTTTTGGCAATAAGGGACTTAAGCAATAACAATTTCAGGCATAGTATAAGAAAATACTTGTGTTCAGATTTTTATAGCATGTATCTCCCCACGAAAACAGTTTTATAAAAGTGGGCTATGAACTCACCTTAGTGGTATAGTGGTAAAAATATTGATACTCAGTTTGCAAAAAGGGAACGGCTCCACACACGACCTAGATAATATATGGCAAGTTTTAGTGTTTGATAGTCTTAATGTTTTAATCGCGAGTAGTTTTTGAATACGTGATTTGTTAATTTAACGATAGTAAAACTTGTGGTTTTATAATATATCGTAAGTTTAGTTAAGTTATATATATATATATATATATATATATATATATATATATATATATATATATATATATATATATATATAACGTAAAGTTTAATAATAATAATAATAGTTTGAAATAAAATGTAACGTCGTGATGTGAAATCGTAAAATGGAAAGTAAAAATAAAAATGTTAATTTTTGTATATGGCCCTTGTCTTTTCCAAAAATTTACACGTTTTACCCTAACGGCGTTAGCGTTACACCGTTAGTCCAAAATTAAATATATTTATGTTTTACGTCCAAAACTTCATAATTCTTACACTTTTCACCCAAAAGTTTATGAAATCAGTTTTTAATCCTTAAGTTTGCGAAATGGCAGTTTATACCTCAACTTTGAAAAATTGACACTTTTAACCCGAAGTTTATAAAATTTGCAAATTTAGTCCAAAATTCACCAAATTCAAAACTTAGTGTTTTTATTTCTTAATTAGTTTAAAAATAGCTTATTTAACGTTTCTTAACAGCTTATTTGTAGAGAAGCTTATTTTAAAGCTTATGGGTTTTTAACGAAATAACTTAGGCCCATTAAGCTTTCTAAATCCAATGGGCCTACGAGGGTTTTGGGCTAATGTTTGGACCATGAAAACGTTATTCAACAGCTTATTTCCATAGCTTATACGATCGGCTTATTTTTGGCTGATTGGGCCTTAAGGCCCAATCGACAGTTATTTGTTTTCCAAAATAGTTTTTATGTCGATTTGCTTTGTGTCGTTTACTATGTCAAGACGTAAGTATTTTTACTAATGTTCTATATGAAAATGATTGTTTGTCAGGGGGTCTATTAGTTTGTGTAATAAAATAACATGCTCGTTAAGTAGATTTTAAGGATATACATGCATTTCATGGGTAGCATGGAACGAGTTTTTATAAGAAAAGACTTAGAAAAATTTAAGAGTTTTTAAGACTTGTTGTGATACGTTAGAAATGTATCCAAAAATAGTTTGTACGTAACTTTTTAGGTTCTAATCTTTATATTACTTGATTGTTAAGGTGGGAAATATATAGACGAAGGTATAATACGTATATGTCGTTTATTTAGTTTACGAGTAATAAGATGCATTTGTTTGTGTCGTGTACGAAAGTAATACAAATGTACGTTTAAACAAATGTTGAAAAGAGTCGTATAGGAACTTACGACACCAAATGGTGGGGTAAAACGAGACGTAGAGTCGAGGAGAGTGTAATATGAGTATGTAGCGTGAGTGTTGGCTCGTCCAAGGTTCACAAACAACGACTTGTTCCTCCTAAACACCACCCGATTACTTTGAAATCCTACCCAAGCTATTCGACCCAAGAACTAGACTCAAGACTTAGTATTTGTGGTGAGTTTTTGGTTTGCATGAACGTGTAAAAAGAAAGCATGCATGCATGGCGTTTATATATGCAACTTTGTGTATTCTAGTGACTAAAGTTTAATGAGATGGGATGGTTACGTGCAATTCAAAAGTCATGAAGTGTAAGGAGTAACATGCTACTCAAAGTTTTTGGTTCTTGTGTGTCGACATGCCTCAACTTTCAAAGAAAACGTGGGTTTTGGGATTTTAAAATGAAATGGTACTTGTGAAATGGAGTTTTAAAATGGTGTAGTACTTTGCCTAGGTGCATAGAATATGTATGTGTGTGAGCATGAAAAAGGGAAGTACATCTTTGTTTTAATAATACATGCCGACCATCATTTTGTTTTGTAAACCGATTTGTAAACTGTGTGTGACTTTGTGACAATCGATTAGGTGTAACATTTAAACATTTGGTTGTGTTGGAAATGGTTTTAGGATCTTATAAAACCAAGCGTGGTTCAAAATGGTTGAGTTTTGGATTAGTTGTAGTTTTATGAAATCGTTTTTGGACACAATACTTTGCCTCGAAAAAAAAGTAGCTAGACTTGACATGGGAAGCTAAAAGTCGACACTCTCAAAGTTGGCTAGAGGAGGAACGAGAATGTATAAAAATATGTGCGTGTCGTGTGTAGGATTTGGGCGTACGAGACTCGTTTCTCACTTGGTCTAGTCGAATGGTACGAAAATAAAAAGAAAGGAAATGGGCTTAGGTTGTGTGGGCCGTGAATAGTAGCAGGCCGAGAATTGTATTGGGCTTAGAGTGTAATTATGGGTCCGGTTTGGTGTAATTATAATTAGTAAAAATATTACTTATGATTTGTGAAAAGTTTAGTAAATATTTAGTGAGACGTTTACGTGAGTCCGGACGTTGTCGAACGCGTTTTGTTAAAATATGTTACGTAAGTTCGTATGTGATAAAAGTTTTAATATTCTCACGATTCTTAGACTATAGTGGTACATGTGTGAGCGAGTTCCGAGGAAAAAAAGGAATTATAAGTATCGTAGTGATTTCGAGTAACATAGCATATTTAAAAAAAAATGTGATTGGTAAAAACGTCATTAATTAACGAAATGATATATTAGTCTTTGATTTACTTTTACTATTTATAGGGAAAATTTACGGGAGATTACATATCATGAAATGTGAACGTTGGGCATTCAACGAATGTGAACGTTGGGATCGTATTTCGAATAAAACAAAAAAAAAAAAGAAAAAAAAAAGTACCAACGGTTTAAAAAAAAAAGTTAACGTTTGGGATTAAATGTGGTACAAAAAAGAAATCCTCTATAAACACTAAACTTTACCAATTCAAAAAACACACTTTCAATTCAAATTATCTCTTCTTCTCTATTTCATTCTTTAAAAAAAAGTGTAGCATGGATGCAAGAAAATCAAGAGGTGTTTCAAGATCAACACGAGGTCGAGGTCGGGGTTTTCGTGGACAACATGTTCGTCCGCAAGTTCCAATTCAACAATACCCTCAACAACATGCCTACTATCCCCAACCTCCACCACCAATGAATCAAGAATACCCTCAACAATATTATACACAACCTCCACCACCGATGAATCCAAACCAATATAACATATTAATGACAAGTGAGTTCAACCCGTTTAGTGAATACCGTGAAGGTCCTTCACGACGTGAACCTAGTGTTGAGCGCGAACTACCTCTATATGGTGACGATGATGATGAGGATGTTGAGTTTGTTCCCGAAACGCAACCACAAACTCAAACCGGTATTAATTTTTAATTTTATACATTATACTTTTATATGTTACAATTTTACACGTTATAATTTTATATGTTATTATTTTATATGTTCTTATTTTACATGTTTTAATTTTATACGTTATTATTTGTTATACTAGATGAAGATGTCCAAGTCCTGAAAGTAAAAACTAAGGTGGATAAAGTGCCTTGAACGACGGCCCAAGAGGTTGCTTTGGTAAAAGCGTGGGTTTATGTCTTGACATGTCGAAAAGTCAAGAATTCACAACGTAGAGAGAAGTTTTGGGAGAGAATTGCCAAACATTACAATGAAAATATGAAAAGTGTTAACTGAACTCATCATGCATTGAACACGAAGTGGGGAAGTATGAATGCCGCCATGGGTGTCTTTAACGGCCTATACATCCAACAAGTAATTTTTTAACTATATACTTGTATTAATTTATATACGTGTGTTAATTTATATACTTTTGTTAATTTATATACGTGTGTTAATTTATATACTTTTGTTAATTTATATACGTGTGTTAATTGTATACTTGTAGAAGCGTATTCGGGGAGAGTGGATGTGGCGATGTGGATGAATTGAAAAATGCCTTGGCCGATTATGATAAGAAAAATAAAGGAAAGTCTTTTACTCATATTGAGGCATGGGAGGTTGTTAGGGGAGAACCGAAATGGTTGGAACAACCTTGTTTTGTTCAAGCATCTACGGCATCTAATTCCGACAAACGAAGAAAGTCATCGGAATCTACTTACTACGAGTCGGGAAGCAATGAGAAAGTCGAAACTGTTCTTCCCGATCTAAATTACGACACAACTCCCACAAGGAAAAGAAAAGGGAAAAAGACCGTTAGCGAGGCATCAAAAAAGAATAATGTTGTTGAACAATTCGAGGCCTACACGTCAAAAAAAACCAAAATGTTTGAAGAGGCGATGGAAGAAAAACATGCAAAGGATGAATTGTCCAAACAGTTGATGGCGGCACAACTCGCTAGTGTTCAAGAAAAGGCTATGTTTCGAGCCTTGAAGTTCTTTAACGAACCGAATGATCACATAACCAATCAGGTTATGCGAGATTTCACTCTTGCCAAAAAACGTGAGATCGCGGCAAAGTATGGATGGCCTATTGATTTTTAGAATAATTATGTTTTTTTTTCAAGTATTGTGTAATTTTCTTTTTAAGTATTATGTATTTTTATTTTAATTATTAATGAAATATTATGTTTTTATTAAATTATTTAATTATGAAAATAAAAAATAAAAAAATAAAAAGTTGATAGTTTGGGAGGTATGAAAAAGGTATGGTTGCCACTAAAAAAGGGTTGAGAGGTATGAAAAAACTATGAGTGAGGTTGAGTGAAATTATTGGTTGGTTGGGAGGTTTGGGTGATTTTCAGAATGATGGTTGCCACCACCCTTATCCTAAAACGACTCAAACGCATATCCTAAACAATGACTCAACTACTTATCCTAAACATAATAATAAACTATGACACATATCCTAACCATGGGCTTAATACTCCCCACTCCTTTAAAAACTACCTTGTCCTCAAGGTGTTGTCAAAAAAAAACAAAAAAAATAATAATAATAAAAAAAAATCTTGACGTCCGGGATCACAAATTTTAAGACGCTTCCTAAACAATTGTGTTCTCTCTTACAACTTGTTCTCAAGCTCAATCGGTAACAATAGTAGCACTTGAATTCATGTTCTACATTCTTTCCATTCGGATGGAGCAAACCACAACCTGCTGACTCGTTTATTCGCCCACAACACTCCTACAAACACAACTAAATGTGTATCTCCATAAGCTAACCCCAATAGTACATGTGAGTAATATGCATTAATAGCCTCACTCGTACTTTCGTGATTCATTCTGTCTGCGAATTCAGTCAATGTCGGTCGTTTATTATCCTTTTCCGGCTTCGTTCGAGTCTCCTTTTTTTTCTGATTATGGAATGTAAAACTTAACAGTCTCTTTAATCTTTGTAACTGTGACAGCGACGGTAGTAGCTTTCAGTATAGCTTTTGGTGCAACTTCTGTTGCAATTTTAGGTGCAAATTCTGGTGCAACTTCTGATGTTGCAGAAGAATTAGATGCTTTCTTTTGATATTTATTGAGAGTAGCGCTGGTTGTAGACGGTCATTGGTCCGTGAAACATACTTCCATTAACCGAGCTAATGAAAAAGCTTCGTCTAAAGTTGTGGGATTTGACCTCAAGAGTGAACATTGTAGAGTTGGTTTAAGTCCAGAGATATAAAACGATTTAAGTAATTAAGTTTTCAGAGATCTTCGTTACTCGATTTATAAGTATCTCAAACTCCCTCTGAAATTCGGCTACCATACCCATTTGAAAGAGATTAAATAGTGCATCCCGATTGTTGCTGCCCGATGCCATAAACAGTAACTCAAAGAACAGTACCTCATGAACAATAACTCGTTAATAGTGATCGATGAACAGTGATTTTTTTTTAAATTTTTAATTGAAACTTTAATTTGGTAGGTCTCTCAATGAGGACTCTGGACTCTCAATGAAAGCACTAGTTGATACGACTCGTTAAGGTAGTATCGATAATAGCACCCCCTTTGAGTGTGATACGAGCTCCCCAGAAAAGAAGAAGAGAAGAATGCAAGATATTTTGATCTTTAAACTTGATTGATTGATTACTTTTCATTAATGATATGAACCTTAAATAGACGCCTATGAGATAATCTCATATAAACATAAATACTTATCCTAAAACGACTCAAACAAATATCCTAAACAATGACTCAAATACTTATCCTAAACATAATAAACTATCATACATATCCTAACCATGTTGGCCCAATTTCACGAATCTTTAATCAACGATATACTAAAATATGAAATAATCTCTATTTTCTATAAATCTATCATCATTCTGTACTTACATAATCTAGTCTATATATAAGAAATGAAAAGGTATGAAATAAAGGGTTGTGTTGGTTCGGATGGATGTGTCCTTTCGAACAGATGTGTCCCTTTGATTGTAACTGCTATTTGGCAGTTATTTCCAGCAGTTGACTTTTCTTATAGTTGACTTTGACTTCGGGTTTGACCTTTAATATGGGTAGATAGAGATTAACCCAATATTCTCCCCCTTAATCACAATCGCTGCGACGTAGATCTTTAAGTCTTTTGTAGTCGTCTCCATTTTGCTTCCTTTAATATTCGCTGCAACATTGATCGAATTTTGGAATCTTCTGCACTCCCTGCTATCTTTGTGATGTTTGCACTCTCTGCGGTTTCTGCAATCTCTGCGGTTTCTGCAATCTCTGCTGTTTCTGCACTCACTGCGGTATGCTCATTGTATCATTTCTCTTCAGTTACAGTCGCCATAAGCAATGTTGGCTCTAAGTCTTCTTCAATAAAATTGGATTGTTCTCTGGCTTGATTCTTGCATTTATTTTGACATTCATAGGCATAATGTCCAAGTTTGTGACATCGGTAACATGTTATTTGCGACTTATCACCATTCTTTTGTGGTTTGTTGTCGGTTCCTTCCGACTCATCTGAGGTGTATCCTTCATCTCTTTTTTCTCCCTTAAATTTTTCATGGTTTTTGTCTTGTGAAAATTTATATTTTCCACTTCCACGTCCTTTAAAATGCTTTCTTCTACCTTCATGTCGTGTGAACATCAATTACTCTTGATTGTTCTCTTGTTTATCTTTCTTAAACTTAATCCTTTCTTCATAGGTCTTAAGTCTCCCTATTGCTTCTTCCATTGTCATAGTACTTAGGTCGGAATATTGTTCTATAGATGCAACTATTTGCAGATACCTATCCGGTACAGCATTTAGTAATTTCCTAACTAAGGTTTGATCTTCCATTGTGTGTCCTAGACTAGCGGCTTTGTTTACAAGATTTGTAAGTTTTCCTGTAAAGGTGTCTATTGTTTCGTCTTCCTTCATATGTAACAACTCAAAATCATATTTGAGTGTTTGTAATCTCGCTTGTTTAACTCTATCTTTGCCTAAGTGTGTAGTTTTCAAAGCGTCCCATATTGCTTTCGGGGTTTTGTGCTTTGTAATTTGAAGTAATTGATCTTCGGGTAAACCTTGGTAAAGGTATGCAATAGCAGTTTTTTCTTTTTTCTTATCGGGTTGAGTTGAGTCTAATGGCTCTATTGTTTCCCATAACCCATTTGCTTCTAGAATAATTTGTATTCGAATTGCCCATAGTGAGTAATTCACGGGTTTTAATGTCAGGCATTGAAATTGAGGGGTAGTATTAGCTGTACTAGCCTCCTTCTTTCCATCGTCTCCACCTTTAGTCATTTTTAATGATAATGACTAGATAATCTCCTAAAATTCTAACACTGGGTGTGTTAAAAGAAATATAGCGTGCTTCTAATGTTTTTGTGTCTAAAAATGACAAGCAAAACTCTATAGGACTAGTTTTAATCCAAAAACTATCCTCGGAGATTTTATATTCTAAAATGAATAACCTAAGGTTAATTTTTCCTTAAAATTATTCCTAATAATATAATAAGCCAGTGTAATCACTAGGTTATTATATTTCTAACAATCATTGAAAAAAAAATATTGACTTAAAATTAATAAGTATCTTTTCCTATACCCTTATATGATATATCAAATGTAAATATACTATATAAGAAGTAAATAAAAGTGGAGGGTTGTATTTGTGAATTTTGGAACCTGGGGGGGGGGGGGGTGTTATTAAACCCGTAGCCCTTTTATATTTTGGTCCTTGTGTTGCCCTGGTTTTATATCCGCCTCTCTTTTTTTTTGGTTATCTCTTCAAAGTGATAAAAAGTGTCTCTTATTCTTTTGAGACTTTAAAACTGCTCCTATATTTTGGTTTCTCCTGATGGTTGACCGCCAGTTGTTGGGCTTGGTTAACCGTTCCTTGTTCTTCTCCGGTTTGTTGTGTTCTTCGCGAGCACTAATAATCCCACAAGATGAAACCTAGGGTTTCGTTGAATTGGGGTTTTCTGACCGTGTAAGAAATGGATGATTGGAGATTAAAAAATTGAGTCAATTGATGATTCAATTTGGTGTTCTGGGCTTGATTCCTCAACGAAGAGGTGTGTTTGTTCCTTGTTATGAATCGATTTGATTATTGCCCCTTGATGATGACTTAGCGTTATCCTCTCGATGTGTGGTTCTTTGTTTTTGAATCGGATGGGTATTTTGTTTGAAAAAAAACAAAACTTTGATCCCTGGGTATGTTTATGCTCTCGGTAAAAAAAAATGTAATCGGATTTTTTGCAAAAAATAAAATAAAAAATGAAGGTATCTTTTTTCTAGATGCCGGTAACTTTGTTACGAGGCGGCTAGAATTTAAAGGGTATCTTCCTTGAACACAATAAGATGAAAAGTCTTTGATTATTGTGGTTCGAATAATAATTTTGCAGAAAAATTTGATACCAAGACCTGGGGATTTTTTTTCTTTCGATTCAAAGCAAAAAATGGAATCTTGGTATATGATGATGTTGGTTTGTAACAAAAAACTCTAGTGCCAATTGTTGGCCCAATTTCACGGATCTTCAATCAACGATATACTAAAATATGAAATAATCTCTATTTTCTATAAATCTATCATCATTCTGTAATTACATAATCTAGTCTATATATAAGAAATGAAAAGGTATGAAATAAAGGGTTGTGTTGGTTCGAATGGATGTGTCCTTTTGAACAGATGTGTCCCTTTGATTGTAACTGCTATTTGGCAGTTATTTCCAGCAGTTGACTTTTTTTGTAGTTGACTTTGACTTCGGGTTTGACCTTTAATATGGGTAGATTGTGATTAACCCAATAAACCATGGGCGTACATGCATTTTTTATAAGTACATGTGTGATATATTTTGGTAAAAAAGACCGTGATGGTTGTGAAAAATATATTGTGACGTGGCGTTGATGTAGCGTTAATTTTGCTCTAACTGATCAATATCAAGCAGAATGACTCCACACATAAGGAGTGGTTCACGAAGATAAGTAAGTTTACCGTAAACTGAGGGTCGCTAGTCTCGTTAGCTTAACATGATAAATACTTACCTCGACAAGATGGGAGTAATGATTAATGTATAAATTTAGCTAGCTAGAGTTTATAGTTACCAACTTATCAATTACGTGGTTAATCAGGGATTTTTGAATGAGAACTTTTGGCTCATCGGAATACATTATACGCTACAATGATCATCATCCAAACCTGTACGTGTAGGCTGCTAACGTTATTTGTATGATTATTCTTTCAATGGTTTCTTACGTTTTCCTTAACAATAACATTAGGCATGACTCGGAAAATTCCTTAACGGAACTTAATTTGTACTAAGCTTCACGACTTATGTTAAATTTTCCTCAACAAATGAAAGATTTGAATGTTAACTAAAACAAACCCAAATTAGTTTGGTTGAGTTCTTACTCCCTCAGTATATATTCCCTTTATGTTTTGTGTTTTAGTTGATAACATACACTCTTTATTGTTTAAACTCCAAAAGAAGCATATTAAACAATAATATGACAAAATCATTATAGCTAAATAAAGATAGTGGATATAAAAGTATGTGCTTTATGCGGAAAATACTTCTTTGTTACGTAATACGTAATTTTCATGATGAAATGATGAATAAATGATTTTTGAAGTCGTGCTTATATTTCAAAGAAAAAAGCAATACGTTCATTGCCGTTTAACTTTTGTAAAGAGTCATCTTTTGAGCTTTTATCACCAACATGGATTCGTGTACACAAACTAGCCTAACTTGAGCCGAATTCGAGAAAGCAAAAAACGTCTGGTTTATAAAGCACGTGTGATGATGTCCCAAATGATTAACTAATCATGTAGACAAGATTGGAGCTATTATGCAACTTTTGAGAGTTTCAATCCTTTGGGATTGGAATGAATAAATAAACTGAAACAACCTAGCGATGAACATTGGTTCTATCGACGCTCGTTGAGATGAAAATGAACCAACGCAAACTCAAACCTCAAAAACCAAAGTGTGTGCGCGTGCGCGTGTGTCTGCTTTTCGTTTCCTTCTCAATGTTACGCGACCATATCACTTTGTTTCCAGAAGAAAAAGTTTATTTGATCGACATAGAAAAATTCTTATTTGAACCACGTCAATAACGTTGATACCATAACATCTGGAAATCGACTTCTAGTCTATCAATACGTGAGTTGCGCACTAATAAAAGATCATTGGATACGTTTAAGTGAGGCATAATGTGGTATTTAATTAGATCATTAGATGTCTGAGTATTTGCATTTCTAAAAGGAGAAATATATCAAACATGTCAAAGTATTCCAAGGGTCTTACACTGGGGTCTTGGCATGTATAGATATGGGCCGTTCAAATGGCCTGTCAAGATTGGGCTAACCTTCAAAATATTCTCCCTGTTTAAAGAATAAAATTTCAATTTATTACAAAAGAAATGTTAAAACTTTTTATCTGAGTAGTCTAATGGTAAGCAATACTAACTCATTGTGCAGTGATTAAGTTAAACTCGTTTGAAATGTTAGTCTAATTTTATTTACTAGGTTTACAAGCTTATTTAACGTAAGAAAAACGAAACAAAGTGATGATGTTTTTTATTGGCCTCTGCAAAAGGTTACGTGACACAACCAAGCTTAGAGCACTAGGTACCCTTGAGCCGTCCTGTTGGTTCCGTGAAGAAAAGTGCTGCCACATCAGCACCTTTTCCCATAACACCAGAATTCACCACAACACCAAAAATACCTCTCCCTCATATAACACCAGATTCTGGTGCCGTCATGCACTCTTGGACCCCACATATTTTTTTTCTATTTATTTAATAAAACAACACATTTAACAAAAATTAAAATATCTTTGATAAGGGGAAAAAACTACATTAAATAATAAAACGCATAAAAATAAAATCAACACTTAAAAATGAGCATACATAAACTAAACTAGTTGAGGTCAAAATTCTACCAAAAATACACACTTTAGTCCAACACTTAACTTTCGTATAATAAGGTAGGCCCAAAACACAACTACACTAAATTAGATGAAGGCCCGTAGACTCAAATATCCCTAATTTTAGGCAACCCTAATCACTTCATACTCAACCACAACCTCTCTGAATACTCCGCCCCCAACCCTTCATTTCTGTTTATGTGAGAAAGAGTTACTACTTCAACCAAAAGAAGAAATATAATTATGGGAAAACGCGACCGAAAACGCGAGCCACGGTACCGTGGTGGTGCCGTTGCGTTGCATTTTCCGGGACCATCTCGGCTGTTCATGATGGCTCAGCACTTGAAAACGCGAGGGACGGTACCCAGATGGCGCCGTTGCGTTGCGTTATGTCGGAAAACGCCTCTCAAAACGCATGGTACCCTCCCCTCTTAAAGTGTAAAATAGCAAAGATACTTTTATTGATAATGTTTTTGTGATTACATAAAAGAGATTGCATATGTATTTATAATAAATATATAGTTTTGTGAACAAGTAACATGAATCCTTAAACCAAGTGAGCCTTAAGCCTACAATTAGGCTTGGGCCAACTAACCTAGTCATCTAACATTTAACGGGAGGCTTCCGAACAGACAAACTGGAACATATGTTGAAAGTTGGTTCTTCTATCATCTTCCTCGTTGTTTGTTTGAGCGGAAGTATAATTGTATTTTGGCGGCATAGTTGTTTGTTTCTTTTCTTTTTTTTTTACGTCATAACCTGCTTTGCCTTTAGGTATGAGCGGCAGTTTGTGACCAACCATTTTGAAAAACAACAATGATTTCCATGGTTAAACAAAGGGTAATGAAGATGAGACAAAATTGGTAATTGACGGCTATATCATCATAATATTTGTGCTATGACGGTTAAGGTTTAGATGTTAGTGTTTATAGGATAAGAAAAATGCCTAATTAAATGAAACGGTAAAGCAAAAATAAGGGGAACTCTTCGGATCACCGCAAGCAGCCGATGACCGGAGGACAACTATCTTGTGATGAGTTGTACCTAAAATTCCGATACCATGTAAATTAGCAAAGATTTATTGATGTGTTTTTGTGATTACATAAAAGAGATTGCATATGTATTTTATAAGAAATACATAGCTATGAATAAGTAATCTTAAACCATAAATCTAGTAGGCCCAAGCCCAACTAACCTAGTCATCTAACATAAAGAACATTAACCTAGATATGTTTAGCTAAATAATTTAAAATTATTTATCCCCTCAAAGCACCTACATGTTCATATAAAAAGAAAAAGTTAACTTTAATTTCTAAAGTCAGTGTATATTTCATATGAAAATAATTGTTAACAGTGACGAGATTATAAATAAAAATGATAGGTTGCGCAACTTGTTTGAATTATAATATATGAAAAATAAAAAGATGAACTAAACATGGATTACAAAAATATTTATCATGCCAAATGACAGGTTACGCAACTTGTTTGAATAATAAAATGTGAAAAGTAAAAAGATGAACTGAACAGGGATTACAAAAATATTTATCATGGTTTGAAAGTTAACATCAAGCAGTGACGAAATTGCAAACAAAAATGACAGGTTACGTAACTTGTTTGAATTATAGTATACGGAAAATAAAAAGATGAACAAAATAGGGATTACAAAAATATTTATCATGCCTTGAAAGTTAACATTAAGCAGTGACGAAATTGCAAATAAAAATGAGAGGTTATGCAACTTATTATTATTATTATTATTATTGTTATTATTATTATTATTTTGAACGGTGATTTAATTAAAGACTAGCAAAATGTTGAAAAATTTAGTGCACTTGAGAGATCAATTCACACCTAGTAATGGGTTTTGAGATACGGAGTGTACACCCTTTAAGTCCCTGAATACCCTGACTCAATAATAGTTATGCAGAGTTTCTAGTGCTAGTATTTCTGCTGTCAGTGTTAAGAGTTTCTACTGGTAGTGTTACGTTTCTGCTGGTAGTATTAATACTAACAGTTCTACTGTACTGCTCGTTTTAACCACTAATTACTGCTATTTTGGAAACTATTATGATATAATTAATGGGCCGTTAATTATACATAATTCAATTGGCTATGGTTTGAGTAATCTCCCACCTATATAAAACAAGGTTGGGTTTTGGAAAGTTGACCCCTCAAAAATCCTTAAAACTCGCCACCTGACATTTATTTTGATCCAATGGACCACACTCATTTTAGTCCCCAAAAAATCTCTCCCATTCAATTTACTCTAAAACTGATTACCCTAAATCAGTATACCATAAATCAGTTTCATACCCACAACCAGTAACCTGTAGATCGAAGAAACCCACAACCAATTTAGCCTAAATCAATTTAATTCACATACATTCATACCCTAAAAATTAGTTAACCCTAAATCAAATAATCCCCAATTTCAGTTGCAATGATCTCATAACCTTCATATGATGAATAAATCAATCACTTCATTCCCGAAATTCACCCCCAATATGAGTTATGATGATCCGATAATCACTATGTCTTTCTATTATCATAAATAAAAAAACAAAGATATTTCACTGATATCAAGGTTTGTTTTAATTTTTATCAGCACCCTAATCTCATTTAGACAATTTTTTTATTTATGCATTTATTTGTTGTACCCTAATCCTCTTTAAACATTTTTATACATCAGCAAGAACTATCAGATCTCTTACCGTCTTGATGTAGTATACCGTTGCCTAGGTTTGAGTCCTTGATTTTTTTTAATCAATCTATGTTATGTTAGCATGTGTATATTTAATTTTACCTAATTGTGATTTTTAGGACTTTTGATTGAATGTGTTTTGACATAATTATGATCGAAGATTGAATTGGAGTGTTTGGGATTAGTTTTTTAAATAGATTAAAATCAATTACAATAAGCTATCGCAAAAAGCACCTATAAGAAATAAATAGTTCACTGTCAAGTATTGCTTTTACATAATGTATGTTGATATTCTTGCTGGATTTTATGGGAATGGTCATTGTCCTGTTTCCAGACCTCAGAGTGATCTGACAAACTAAGGTTATCATATCCCTCATTTATTAGTAACTTTGTACACCCTCATGTCTACTCATCGGTTAGTCATGCATTCAGGTATGTGGAAAAATGCTATGTTATGGGAATATCGTTTTTTTTTAAAGTGAATGGTGAGAAATATGTGTTACACTTTCATACTTTCCTTCCAATGTACATTTTTAATAAGTTCAGCTCACCAAATATACCATTATTACATATAAGAAATATAGCAACTTAGTTTTTCTAGGCTGTTTACAATATTGCATTTTCTTTTTCTATTGCCCATCTATTGGTTGATGGTAAAAAACAATCTTTTTTTATATTGTTTCAATATAGAACATGACATTGAAATTATTCTTCCGTGTAAAGAAAAAAAATTGAGGAATTAAATAGCACTTCATACCCGGAAAACCTCATGGCAACAATGCATGTACTTTTTTTTTCACTACATGTACTTGATTAGAATTTATGCACTATAATACACCACTCTTATTTTCAACCAATACGAAGAGCTGACTACATATTTCTTTTGTTAGAAAAGTGATCTTACTTGGGCGGAAAACCCAGTTACCATTACCATTTTGCCAATTATCAAGAAACTAACTAAAAATGGTATTAGTGTTTGGATACACGAGTTGAAGTATATTCCTATATTTCATACTTGTAAGAGTTTAACCGTGCATTAGGTAAACTAATTGTAAACGTAAATGTGGTGGCGACGTTGATGGAGTGATGTAGGTTACATGCTCGAGGTACAATCTAAATAAGACGAAGCTTCCTATCCTATAGAGACTCAATGGCTACAATGGTACTATGAAAATGAGGTATATAAAAATATATTTTTTACACCTTGATCGCAAGATCTAATGACAGAACATATTAACAATATCACCCTCTAAACAATTAGTGTTAGGATATTATAATATTAGTTATGATCTAAAAAGTTAATTATATAGAGTTACTTTATGGTGGGCATTCAATTAGTGACTCGCCAACACTATCACATTTGCTCCAGCGGGTGGTGATCAAGTATAAACTATCTTTTTCTTAAAAATACTTTGTGTATTTAGGATATAGTTTCTCTAATTTGTGTTGTGATGTGTGAATGTGATTTGAACGAACAACAAAAGTTTGAAATAATTTGGCCTCATAACGAATATTACCATGTAAATGAACTTGGTTACTTCATGCATGTCATTTACTGTTGCCACGACTACAACAACAAATGTGATCGCGTGTTCTTCTTTTCATAGGCATGTAAAAGAACTATTAGCATTGAACAAAAGGTTACAAGTGGGGGAGTGTGCGGAAAGCCTACATACAAAAGGGGCAAAAGCCTGCATATGGAAAGCCTTCAAAGTGATTCTCATCACTTATTGGTTCACGTAGCAAGGTATGTTCTTAGTGATACTTGAGGTGATAAAATAGATTGATTGGTTGGTCGGTTAACAATTAATAAATGTACTCCTTAGTTTTCTGTCTACCTGTTCTATATCATTTTTGGGAAGGAAATAAGCTAATAAGCATAATCTGTTGAATAATAGATTCTTGGAAAAACATAAACTTTTAGTAAAGAGCTTACCCAAACAACCTCTAAAAGATCAGTTGATAGATTACAATGAGCAAATCACATGATTATCTGAGAGTAGTTATTTTGTTTATATAAATCTAATTATGTAATATTTTTATTAGGATATATGTGCAAGGCTGAAATGAATGGTGCTATATTGATACTGTTGATCATGATGGACAGGTAATTTATATGTCATTTTTGTCTTTCCCAACCAGTTGAATATACCACAAGTGTGGATAGTGGATCGTACGACACTCGAGTAATCAAGGGTGATCCAGTTGCATTTGGAACTTTTTCATTCATTAGCTTTAGTTCTATGTGCCATGGGTTAGAAACTCAGGATCAATTGAGATCAATTTTAACTTTAAAATACGAGCAATAAGTTTCAAGTTTAAAAAACAAACTAAATCGAACAATTCATATGTAAATGGGTCAAAATGGCATCTTTAATCTGTTGCAAACCTTTATTCATATAAGTTTAAGGAAACTTTGTTCATATAGAAATGTAAAATGTTGAATTGACTATTATTAAACCAATGCATTTTTTCCTAAAATTCGTCAAGTGATACTTAAATTGGAACATTCATTTATATGATTACCTTCTATATCATTGAATTCTATGATGTTATTTCAGGTGTTATTGAAGAGTTTTCAAATGACGCTCTTGATTCTGCACTCGATTCCGATGACATGGAAGATGACATTGACAAGGAGGTTGATAGGGTTCTAAACTTCTAACGGCAATAGCTGGTGATACGGCTGCACAACTTCCAGAAGCCGTAAAGAAAGAGCGTTCAAAGGTACTGAGTAGCTTATTGTAATAAAGAAGTGTTTTTCTAAGCTTATAAGCTAAGTTTTAGTGTATTTTGAGCTTATAGAGTTATAGCTTACATAAGCTCATTAGATTAAGTGAACAAACCCATGTAACATAAAAATTCAGCTTATGAACTTATCAAATCTTCAATAAGCTCGTAAGCTCATCAAATAAGCTAAGACAAACACCCCTGAAATTTGACTGATCACGTCTAAAATTTTTGTAGATGCTTATTGGTAAAGATCTTTTGAAAGGGCTTTATGTTAAAGCTATTAGTTTTTTTGATATGCTTAGCCAAACACCTCCTAAGTTTTTTTGATTCTTAAATTTTTTATGAATTTTGTAATCTTGATCGATATATGGTTGAAATTTGGGTACATCCAAAGAACTTTTCGATTAAGTTACTTCTAATCTGTTTGCATCATGGGTGTGTCGAGTAATGGGTCAAAATATGTGCAACTTGGAAGTAAGAAACTTTGGTACAAACTTAATATGTTTGCTGCAGTTATGGGTAAAGTTGAGTGGCAAGGCGAGTCGTGGCATGGTCATGTCAAAGCTGTTAGAGTAGCTTCTGAGTTTCACAGACAACAATTAGTGAAGAAACTAATTGTTAGAGTAACTTCTAAATTTCACAGGAAACAATTAGTGAAGAATCTAATGAAGCTTCTTGAACTCTTTAAGATATCAATGACAATATGTGAGTTGATAAGGTATTATTCTATTCATTGATTTATTAATATGACATGCTAAGACTAAGCATCTGAAAACTTCTTTTTGATACATATTATGTTTGATGCATTTCCTAAAAGAATTACTATTTTTGATGTTCATAAAATTAATAGTATTGGTAGTATCAGTTGTATTGAGTGTGAAATTGTTTGACCGAATAATCTTACTAAACTATCTATTAATTGTAGTAGGATCACGATAGTGACAACATTCGAGAAAAGTGATCATTTCTTCATTGTTTTCTTGAACTGATAAAGCATCCTGGAGAATGGTTTTCAAAGCTGTAACATTATATTGAATCTTATAAAGAAAAACATAAAGAATTTGGTGATTATCAACACACTGTTGGTTTATGGACATTTTCATAAAAAGATGGTGAATAAACTAGACATTTTCTTTGATGTGTACTGATTAGTGAATGTGAATTTCATATCCAGTAACCTTAACAACATCCTGTGGTATTCATCTCCAGGTAATATATCTTCTTTTTTCATTATATATGATGTAAGTGTATGCTTAAGTTTGGAAGAGATCCAGATAATTGATGCTAATCAATATCAGTGAGAATCAAAGTAGTTGATGAGTGCTTTTGGTATTGTGATAGCTTATATATGTTTGCCATTTAAAGCGCTATGTCAGCCATTTAACCAAGGTTATGCATTCTTCAAATGCCTGTATCTTTAGTAATTTGGTACGGTTCTAAGAATCATGTTTCTATCGTGTTATATTTTTTCATTGTTCTTGGAAAATCAATTTAGTGCTTTATATCTTTTTCATATACTCTTTGCGCTTTGTTACGTATGTATGACATTGTTGGCAACCTTAATTGGCAAAATCAATTGAATAACAAGCCTTTAGTATCTACATTTATGACATATTTTATTTTATTATGTTGTTTTAGTATCTACATTTTCTTATGTTAATACATGCGGACATTGTAGGAAAAATGTTCAAGATCCTCGGTTGCTGAGGCAAAGAGCTAAAGGTGCTACGCAAAGCTAGAGAAAAGAAGGTCCGGGTGTTAATATTGATTTGTTACCTTAATTATAACAATGTAATAAAGAGGTGTTTCTATCAAAGTAGATTAAAGCAAGCCTTTATTTATTGATGCATACTATATTGTAAGTTTATGTCCTAATCTACTAAGCTCATCTTAGCATTTATTTACTTATGAGAAAATGATCCCTACGGCAAATGTAGGGAAGTTGTGTGTTGCTATGTTGAAATAAGGTCAAACCAATGGGCTCATGTGTAAAACTAAAAGGGTTATTAAGCTTACATATTAGCCCATCCGATAATAAGATGCATTTTGAGCTAATAGGAGATAATTCTCGATATCTATTTGTTTTGCCATGACAATTAACAAAAGTCAAGGGCAAACATTATCTAAGGTGGGTCTTTACTTGGAACAACCGGTTTTTTCAAATGGCCAACTATATGTAGTTGTATTAAGGGTAAAGAGCAAGAAGGGCCTTAAAGTCTTATGTTGTAACAAAGATGATAACCATTGCAAACACACAACTAACGTCGTGTACAAAAAAAAGTCCTTCGTCGACTTTAATTTTTCCATTTTTTTAAATCTCTTTATCTTTTAAACAATACACTCAACGTTATTTATGTTACATTATTTAACTTTCAGCATTATACATTTTAGCGTATTAAAATTTTACATCATGTTTGTACTACATTTTTATGTTTAATAATAAAACTTTAAGCTAGCTGGCCAACGGCCGGGCCTTAGGCTAGTCTCTATTATAAATAGAGGTCATAACATAATTGCATGGATGTATAACACATAAACCCTAAACACTTGAATACGATTTAGTTCTTGATTTGTGCCTAAAACAAGAACATCTTATCCCATAGAGATATTCATGTAAACCAGGCATAGGGTCGAATAGTTTCTATTGGAAAGTGATAACACGATTTCAAGTGAATATCTGGTACTTTTGATTATCTACACCCTGATCTAGGAAATCCTAATATAACCAACAATAAATATAAACTATTTTGGTGATAATCAATGGCTGTTGTTATGAGGCATATGGCTGCTAACTTTTCTAAGTTGAAAAAGTTTGAAGGTGTCGACTTCAGAAGATGGCAAAAGAAGATGCACTTCTTGTTGTCAAGTATGAATGTGGTGTATGTTTTGACAACTATTATTCCTAAAGATTATGGGGATGATGCTACAGTGGAACAAATAAGGGTAAGAAACAAATGGGAGAATGATGATTACGTCTGCATTGGTTTAATTCTCAATAGTATGTCTGATTCTCTCTTTGATATTTATCAGCATGTTGAATCTTCTCAAGAACTATGGGATTCCTTGGAAGCCAAATATATGGCTGATGATGCATCAAGTAAGAAGTTCCTTGTAAGTAATTTTAACAATTACAAAGTGGTCGATTCTAGAACTGTTATGGAACAATACAATGAACTTCTTAGTATACTTGGTCGATTCACACAACACAAGATGAACATGGATGAGGCTATTTCAGTCTCTTGTATCATTGATAAATTACCTCCTTCTTGAAAAGATTTAAGCATATGCTGAAACATAAGAAGGAGGAATTAACTCTTGTTAAGTTGGGCAGTCATTTGCGCATTGAGGAATCACTCAAAGCACAAGATAGAGACAAGCTAAAGAGTAGCAATGCTACTAGTCCATCAGTTGTCAATATGGTGGAGCATAACAACTCCTCTAGGTACAACGACAACAAGGGCAAATGTAAACATCAGGATAACATCAAAACTGATCTTAACAAGAAGCCAAAAGCTACTTATTAGAAGTGTGGTAAAATTGGACAATTCAGGAAGGATTGTAAAGGTGTTAAGATTGGCAAAAAAACCAATGGATCAAGCACAAGTGGATCAGGGAATGGTAATACCAATTCTCTAAAAGGTCATAATATATTTAATAAGTCTTTTGAGATTTATTATGTTACATATATATCTGATGTGTACTTTGTGCAGGATGATGATGTTGCGTGGTGGGTTGACTCTGGAGCAACAATTCATATGTGTAAAGATAGAAGCTGGTTCAAGACATATGAGTCACTAAATGATGGTTCTATTCTTCATATGGGAAATGAGTCAACAGCCCTGGTGCATGGAAGAGGATGTGTGGATTTAAAGTTTAGTTCTCGAAAGATTGTTTCTTTGTTTAATGTTTTACATGTTACAAATATTAGAAAGAACTTGGTTTCTAGTAGTGTTTTGAATAATTGTGGTTATAAACAAGTGATTAAATCTGATAAGTTTGTTTTATCTAAACATGGTATGTTTATTGGTTTTGGTTATTTATGTAATCAAATGTTCAGGCTTAATATTGTTAACGATATTGGTAATTTAGCTTTTATGTCAACCTTTAAACATAATGATTCAAACCTATGTCATGTTAGACTTGGCCATATACACTTTAAAAGGATGCAAGATATGTCCAAGGATGGATTAATTCCAGCCTTTAATATGGACACTACAAAGTGTAAAACTTGTATGATGAACAAAATAACTAAGAAACCTTTTCAAAGTGTAAAACGTGAAACTAAACTATTGGAACTGATTCATAGTGACCTATGTGCTTTAAATGCTATTCCCTCTTTGGGGAATAAGAAATACTTTGTGACTTTTATTGATGATGCTTCTAGGTTTTGTTATGTTTATTTGTTACATGCTAGGGATGAAGCTTTAGATAAATTTAAAGTATTTAAAACTGAAGTTGAACTGCAACAAAGGTCCCTAATCAAAAGATTCAGGACTGATAGGGGAGGTGAATACATGGACACTTTGTATTTTCAGTCTGTTGGTATAATCCATGAAACAACTACTCCCTATACTCCTCAGCAAAATGGTATTTCTGAAAAGAAAAATAGGGTGCTGAAGGAGATGGTTAATATTATGTTGTCCTATTCAGGGCTGAGTCAAGGGTTCTGGGGAGAAGCTATGTTAACAGCTTGCTATTTATTAAATAGGGTTCCCAATAAAAGGAACAAGATAACCCCTTATGAACTCTGGACTAAAAGAAAACCCAACCTGAACTTTCTCAGGGTTTGGGGTTGTAGGGTTGTTGTAAGACTCCCAGATCCAAAATTGAAAACTTTTGGTGAAAGAGGCATTGAATGCATCTTTGTTGGATATGCTGAGCATTCCAAGGCATATAGGTTTTATGTTATTGAACATAATGAATCTGTTTCAATTAACTAAATAATTGAATCAAAGGATGCAATCTTTGATGAGAATAGATTTTCAACAGTTCCTAGACCAAGTCAAAGAATTCCATATGGAACAAATGATATTAGTGTTCCAGAAGTCTTTGATGAGGTTTCTAATGAGGTTGTGGTACAACAACCTGAACCTGAGCTCAGAAGAAGCAAAAGGGTTAGGACTCCAAAGTCATTTGGACATGAGTTTCAATTATATTTGATTAAAGGAACAAGGGATGAGGTCTCTGATCAATACTCCTATTGCTTCATTGTTGAGGATGATCCCAAAACATTTGAAGAAGCAATGAAGTCCCAGGATGTTGCTTTCTGGAAAGAAGCAGATAATGATGAAATACATTCCATCATAGGTAATAACACTTGGGTGCTGGCTGATCTATCACCTGGTTGCAGACCTTTAGGTTGCAAATGGATTTTCAAAAAGAAAATGAAGGTAGATGGAACTATTGAAAAGTTCAAGGCTAGACTAGTCATTCAGGGCTTTAAACAAAAGTCAGAAATAGACTATTTTGATACTTATGCTCCTGTGGCTCGTATTAGTGCCATAAGATTGCTGATTGCTCTGGCATCAATTCACAATTTGGTTATTCATCAGATGAATGTGAAGACAGCTTTCTTGAATGGTGACTTAGATGAGGAGGTTTACATGAACCAACCTCAGGGCTTCATCATGCCTGGCAATAAAACCAAGGTGTGTAAACTGATTAAGTCTCTTTATGGACTAAAACAGGCACCTAAACAATGGCATCAAAATTTTGATGAAGTGGTTTTGTCTAGTGGTTATTTACTTAACCATGCTGATAAATGTGTATATAGCAAATTTGATGAATCTGGAAAATGAGTCATCATTTGTCTATATGTTGATGACATGCTGATCTTTGGCACTGACCAAAATCAGGTTGACCTGACTAAGGCTTTTTTGTCATCAAAGTTCTCCATGAAGGATATGGGGGAAGCTGATGTTATCCTTGGTATAAGGATTACACATGAAAGTAACAAAATTTCTATCTCTCAGTCTCATTACATTGAGAAGATGTTGAAGAAATTTAATTACTTTGAGTGTACTCCAGTGAGTACTCCTATGGATACAAGTAGGGGTAGCAATTTCTGACCCGACACGAAATCCGACCTGAAACTGACACGAAATTTAATAGGTTCGGGTCACGAAACCCGACCTGAAACTGACACGAAATTTAATAGGTTCGGGTTGAGTCTAAAAGATTTCGGGTCAGGTTTGGGTCAACCTATCTAACTCGTTTATTAATCAGGTTAGATTCGGGTTGGGAATAAATTAAGCGGGTCGACTCGCCAACCTATTTAAGATTTTTTTCTTAATTAAAAAATTATTTATATTTTTATTATACGGGTTAAATGGGTTAAATGGGTCGACCCGCAAACCAGTTTAAGTTGTTTAACTTGTGTAAAGTGCCAACTTTTGTATATAAAATGGGTTAAATGGATCAACCCGAAACCCGTTTAACCTATTCAACCCATGTAACCTATTTAACCTGTCAACCCAAGTATATATACGTGTTAAATGGGTCAGATTCGGGTTAGGTGTAAACAGGTTAGGGTTGACATAGTTAACCTGATAATTTAAATGGGTCAGGTTCTAGTTGGGGTTTTCTGACCCGCCAACCTGTTAACCTGAACTCGCCAATCCGAACCCGACCCGAATTGCCACCCCTAAATATAAGTGAGAAGCTCATGCCCAATACTAGTAAAGCTGTATCTCAACTTGAGTATTCTAGGTTGATTGGCTACTTGATGTATGTCATGACTTGTACAAGACCTGATATTGCTTTTGCAGTGGGTAAACTGAGCAGGTATACTAGTAATCCTAGTGCTCATCATTGGTAAGCAATTCAGAGGGTACTAAAGTATTTGAAGAGAACTATGGATTATAGTCTCTCATATACTGGTTATCCTTCAGTATTAGAAGGATACACTGATGCAAGTTGGTTCAGTAACACTGAAGACAATTCGTCTACAAGTGGCTGGGTATTCCTACTTGGTGGAGGTGCAATTTTTTGGGCATCCAAGAAACAAACTTCCATCACTAGTTCAACAATGGAATCTGAATTTTTGGCTTTAGCAGCTGTTGGCAAAGAAGCTAAATGGTTGAAAAACTTGCTTCTTGAGATTCCATTGTGGCCTAAACCTATAGCACCTATTTCTATCTGGTGTGATAGTGCTGCTACATTGGCAAAAGCTTATAGACAGATGTACAATGGGAAGTCTAGACACTTATGTGTCAGGCATAGCATGATTCGTGAGCTTATCATGAATAAGATGGTATCTATAGAGTTTGTTAGATCTTAACAAAATTTAGCTGATCACTTGACGAAGGGTTTAGCTAGAGACTTGGTTTTAAAGTCTGCTAAAGGGATGAGTATGAAGTCCAACTCCCTCGCTGAGTTCAATGTGGAAAGCTGAACATTTAGTGGACTGGAGCACATGTTTTATTGTCATCCCAAGGTTGTGCTCAGAACCTGCTGAAAAGGAGGATGAAGTCTTTACTTCTCAATGGTTAATTTCTTTGAAAAAGTGTTATACGCAGGAGCATGAATAAAGAGGAACCACCTATGTAAATGTTGAAGTTTTGCCGCTTCAGAAAGCTTTGGACTTTTAGCTTTTACAATATTTATGAATTGAATATGGACACATGGCTTGTATAGTGTCAGGATTATTTAAATGTTTGAAAATGTATGTGTAGTTTATCTTCAGGTATTCAAATGGGTTGAATGGTTCAATTCTTTGGAACACCCTGATTCTTGAATATTTGAACTTGTAATATACTAAGATGAGAATTCAATTTTCAAGATATTTTCATTTACGCATATGTTTTGTTTTGTGTTTAATTTTCATGCAAAGGAAGTGAACTAAATTTGGGGAGGATTGTTGGAAAATTTAGTGCACTTGAGGGATCAATTCACACTGATAATGGGTTTGGAGGTACGGAGTGTACACCCATTAGGTCCCTGAATACCCTGACTCAATAGTGGTTATGCCGAGTTTCTACTGCTAGTGTTTCTGCTGGTAATGTTACATTTCTGCTGGTAGTGTTACGTTTCTGCTGGTAGTGTTACGTTTCTACTGGTAGTGTTACATTTTTGCTAGTAGTGTTAATACTAACAGTTCTACTGTACTGCTCGTTTTAGCCACTGATTCCTGCTATTTTGGAAACTATTATGATATAATTAATGGGACGTTAATTATACATAATTTCATGGGCTAGGGTTTGAGTAATCTCTATTATAAATAGAGGTCATAACATAATTGCATGGATATATATAACACATAAACCCTAAACACTTGAATACGATTTAGTTCTTGATTTGTGCCTAAAAAAAGAAAATCAGTTGGGCTTATCCCATAGAGATATTCGTGTAACTCAGGCATAGGGTCGAATAGTTTCTATTAGAAAGTGATAACACGATTTCAAGTGAATATCACGTACTTTTGATTACCTACACCCTGATCTGGAAAACTCTAATATAACCAACACATGATTCTAGAGAAGCAAATTACAAATGAGTAGATAGAGTGTTACATGGATTACTAAACCACTCTATCCAATTAAGAGAAGCTTTCCCATTCCTACTCGAAAACCAAGTGAATGACGAAAGCTTTATGTCATTTAAGAGCAACTCCTTTCTTGGACACTATTGGACGAGAAGATTGCATTGTTCCCGAAGTTCCAGAGGTGCCACAAAGTGGTATTATATATATACTAAAAGGCATTTGTTTTCACTGTAGCTACAGTACTCGCCCAAGTTTTACATTTGCCAATTTTAGCCCCTGAGGTTAGCGATCAATTGCGAAGTTAGTCCTTAATGACCGTTATCTAAAAAATGTGGATTAAATTTGAAAAGGAACAGTAACTTTAGGGGCCTTTTCTGTACAAATAATAAACAGAAACAGCCCCTAAGGTTAACTTTTTTTTCACCGTTAGTCCCTAAGGACTAACTTTGCAAAGAACGCCACGTTAAGGGACTAAAACTGAAAATAACGTTGCTACAGTGCAAAACAGTAACTGCTACAGTGAAAAATCAGTTTGTAATAGTATGTGTACTGTAGCTAACGATTTTACACTTTTAGTCCCTCACGTTAGCTATAAATTGCACCGTTAGTCCCCCGTTAGCGATCTTTTGCAAATTTAGTCCCTAAAAAAATTAAAAATAATAAAAATAATTTGGATTAAACACAACATTCCCGCAGCAACGCGCGGGTACCCCCGCTCGTTTACAGCAACATCAAAAGCCTTTTTGAGTTTAGGCAGAATGAGGACTCGATCAGCTAATAGGGCCGCATCATCTACGGATGAAACAAGGACAACACTTTGTGGATTACAAAAAAGATGAACTAAACATGGATTACAAAAATATTTAAAATGGCTTGAAAGTGAACATTAAGCAGTGACGAAATTGTAAATAAAATGATAGGTTGCGCAACTTGTTTGAGTTATAATATATGAAAATTAAAAAGGCGAACTAAATAGGGAACAAAAATATGTATCTTGTCTTGAAAGTTAATCCGTGTCTGCAAGGTCGGACGGAAGAGGGTTCCACCAATGTTTTGAAAATCGGGTTCGAAATCGACCCGGTCGAGGCATAGAGCATCGGGTCAATTGGTTCGGCCGCCGGGTCAACCCGGTTTTCAATTTATTATTTTTTTTATTTTTTCGACCGGGTCAACTGGTTCGACTGCCGGGTCAATCCAGGTTTTTATTTAAAATTTTGAAAAAACAAAAACCTGACCAGGTTTCGAGAACCGGATTGACCCAGGTAACTCAAAACCCAACGGGTCTAACCGGTTAATCCGGTTTTAGAAACCCGGATTTTTTTGGCCGAAACCAATTGAACCGGTTAACCCGGCCGGGTCGACCCGGGTTTCAAAAAACTTGTTCCCACAAGTGTCTGTAAACCACATAGCATTTTTGCTTTGTAGTGTAAAATTGTATTTAAATCTTTATTTGTATTTTTTGTTTTTGTAAAATGCAAAATGCACCTTGTATCAAATCTTCGTGTTACAACTTATAAGTGCTAGTCAAATTATTGACAACTTTTGGACAAAGTCAAACTTCAAAACCGTTCATTTTTGTTGTTTCACGATTTTTGGACAGTACATTGTGTTCTCGCCAAAAGTCTTGTCGTCCGTTCTCTCAATTCTTGCAGTGTCTCAATAAAATGCAACTAACAACCGTTAATATTCTGCTTAGATACCGAGTGTTTCTCATCACCCAAAACCCTAGTTCGGCCCCTGAAATTAAATAAGTATATGAAAATACATGTAAGACAAAGTTTGTTGGTTGCTATGATAATTAACTGCAAATGTTCCGCAAATTCGGTGTTGACGCATTGGAGAGTGGTGAAACATTGACCGAAACACGCCTTTGTTAAACTTCAACGCTTCATGCAACTTATATTTGTTTATTTGCACGTTTATATAAACAAACAACCATGCATCATGCATATTTATAATTTGGGAATATATTAGCTACAATTTTTTGTAGCTAATTGGCTACAATTTTATACTATATATGTGGGTCCTTGATTATTTTTGTAGGTCATGATTTTTTTCTGTTGGTCTTTAAATCAATGCTAGTGTATTTTTTGTGAATGATTGTAGCCAAGATATCCCCTTATAATTTTTATAATATGTTTTTCATATTTAAATTATAATTCACAACTAGAGATGGCAAAAGAACCCAAATCCGACAAAGAAACCCGAAATAATTGAGGCGGAGCGAGATTGGGTTACAGGGCGGCTTTTGGGCAACAGTGATTTTAACCAACTTCGGGGCGGGAAGCGGGGCGGATGAAACATATATATACACATACATATGCATATGTTTATATTCATTTAATATTATGTTAGTATTCTCGTAATAAACATGTTTTTCTAATATTTGTTATTATTAGTATTATTATTTTAATCTTTTTAATATTGTAAGTTGTGATTATAGAAGCTTGTTTAATTGCATATTTTTAATAGAATTTGTCATTTGTAACGGTGTATGTTTCATTATTTACTAGTCATTCAGACCCGTGCGTTGCACACGGGCTCTATCTAAGTGTTCATAGTGTAATGTCAAGCACTAATTTTGATCATGTTTGGAACTATCATGTTTTGGTGATGGTCGGGTTTTGTTGGGCTTTATCTAGATGTTCATAGCGTAATGTTTATGAAAATATACAACAATTTATAACTCGTGTTGTCTCGTGACATTTTTTTTGATTGTTGGAAAAATTTTGTAAATGTTTACGCAACGGTAATTATTTTGTTGATTTATAGTTTAGTTCTTTTAGTTGTGCTTCTTCACTTTTTTATATGTTTTGTGCGGCACTAATTTTGGTGCTGCTATAGGTTTTAGGTAAATGCTTGTTCCGCGATGTGTTTTAAAAGTTGTCATTTAAACCGAATTAATTATAATGAGTACAACTTGCATTTAAATTTGTTTTGTAAAGAGTACTATAAACATTACAAATTACTCAAATTTAAAAAATTTAAATTTAAAGAAAATTATGCATGCATTATAGTAAGTAGTATGTTATATTAAAAGACTTTTATATCCTTATTTAATAATTACATTATTTTAATATTCAGTTAGCTTTTTGTCATTTTACTTTATCAATCATGATAAGCTAAACCAAACACCTAAGAGGCTAAGAGCATGAGCAATGTATCAAGTCATAAAAAGACTTGATGGATTTATCTCTATAAATGCTAAAGTTAAGCTTTTTTCAGAATTTCATGATGGCTATTAACTGTTTGTAAATTAAGCATAAAATAAGTTCAAAACTTGTTTAACATATGAAGCCTTTATGTCACTCGTATCCATGTACTTAACACATATAAATTAGTAAGGGCAATATTCATATGAGATTAGTGTTCTAAACTTCATTAAATTATCATACTCATGGCTGCTAGCCATATAATATTATTGATCGTGTCCATTGCACCGTAGTTTATGTTACACTCTATACTGGCGGATGGAGAAAAAACAAAATAACTTCATAATGATTATAGATGTCCATTAAATTAAATTGACAAAATTTGTGGATGTATAACAGTAGACAACCCAAATACACAAAGTGACAAAACTTTTATTATGCATAGAACGTATGGACGAATGAATAGATATTGACATCAATCCACTAATTCAATTAAGAAACATACAAATTATCAAAAGGTCGAATGAGTTCTCAACTCTGTTATCTACAAATCTACATTTGGTTCATGCTAATTATAATGATTTATTGATTGCAAAAACCATACATCTTCTGCATCTAATGCATCTAACACTTCATACAACTATGCTACAACCACATACATTTTACAAAAAAGTAACCACACAATAACATGGCAATGATGTGTAAGGAAGTGATTGGTTTAATAAGAGAGAAGAGAGAGAAACATTGAGGAAATGCACCAATCAAGAAGCGTCATGTCATTGTGTGGTTATTTTTTTGTAAATTATATGTGGTTGTAGCATTGCTCCACTTCATATTCATCTTCCTGATAACCGAACCATTCATTTATGTTCCAATAAACACTTCGTATTCACCTTCATTACTTCTTGCAATTAAACATGGCGCGGTTGTACATATTTGGATTCAATCTTCACATTTATTATTCGTCCAACATTACATAAGGTATACTTAACAACTTAATATATGTATAAAGTCAAATCACAAAACTTTGATAATACACTATCATTATTGGCAACTTAAGGATTCTTTTTCCTCATCCTCCATTGCAGTGAAACAAACAATCGCTGCGACCACATTATCATGATATTACTTAGGCTAATATTTTTGATTTCTCAACCACATATATATTTTTCTAAAAACTAATTTCTCACTCTTGAGGCGTCGAGTATGTATACACTCCGGATCCAGTAACAGAAAAGATAAACCGCATAATAATTGATGGAAATATACAATGAACTTGATGCGTTAATTCGAAAGGTTATTTAAGCTCTATTTGTTAACTTTTTTTATCTTGGACAAAAACTATATCAATTTCTGCATGCTCCAAGATAAAGTTTACCGCCCTGCCACTATTCAGAAAAAAAAAATAAAAAATAAAAAAATAAAAAAATTAATCTTTGAATCAAGATTTACAAATGGTTGAGTAAGAAATATAAAAGAAATATGATAAAAATGAAGTTACCAATGGTATCATAGAGAGGTACACAAATCAAACTTTATGCATTGCAAGCCTACTCATAGAATAAACCACAAAAAAATGATCATATTGTGTGTATATACACAGTAATAAACATGGGCTGACTAATCGAGTTAAAATTAAAATCGACCTCAATTGCTACAATCCACTGAGGGTACAGCACAACAACTTACACCTATACGACTATACATTCAACAACATGTATTTCTCTTCTAATTGACTACTCATATAGAATGACTAAAATGAGACTGAGGAGATGAATTTAACCTTGTAAGAACCTACTAATGGCATGCGTGCAACCATTCGTTCCATGTTTGAAAGCATGGCCAATTCACATTCCCACAAAACTCTTTATATAATGGTTTAGTATGATTTGGTTGTAAGTTGTAACTCATGGGAGGTAAAGAGATTGAGGGTTTATAATCTTTTGGTTTTCTTATATTAATGACATTCTCATAACTCCAACAACACTTCAACTTCAATAATCACTCTTCATATTCTTACATTCAATTCGCCCATCTTGACTCTTGCATATGGTACCATCAATTCATGAAACATTTATTGTGAGCAATTTCATTTATAAGACTACTTAAGCTTTTAATATATAAGATGATTAATAAAGACTTAATAAGGCTAGTGCGTAATTGATTATTAATAGGTTATTAATTTCTCATGTTATTACATAAAATCATATTGCTAATGGTGTAAAAATAATGCTCCTTTCGTCCCAAATTAATATTCCACGTTTTCTTTTGAAATGTTTCAATTTAATTGTCCACTACTAAAAATGTATATTAACATTACTTGAAATTATTATTACAAACTTTAAAGAAGATATTAATTAATTAGTTAAGGATAAAATTGTCATTCTGTTAAAAAGTAAAAAAAGAAATCAGTAATAATTATGTTATTCATAACGTTTTTTTTTTTTTCGTCGTCAAGGGGCAATTATTTTTAGACGGAGGGAGTAATAAACGTGAAATAGACGGGTTTGATCGAGAAACTCTTCCAAAGAGGACAACCAGTTAAGATTCTCGACGAGAACAGGGCGGGTTTGGAGGAGGATCATGCCCAACAAGGCGCCCTGTTTAGATCCCTGATGGAGATCGGGCCATGTTTGGGGAGAGCTTCGGTAATTGGATTTGAGATGGGTATGGCCACCCCGCCCCAAACCTGCCCAATTATCATCGCTATTCACAATTTTGGCAGGACATCCACCATCTCAAAGGTTGATGAGTTTCGATTTTCCTTTTTTGCTTTTCGTTGTACTTTATTGAGTTCTTGCCGAAACAATTGGTAACATATATTAGATTTGCCTTCGCAAAACAGTTAAATCATACATACATACATACAATTGGTGTAGCCTCGGACTGGGTAAATAAGAAAATTTTAAAATAGTCTGAAGAACTATCTGACAAGTTACACAAATGACCGGATACTTTTAGCGATTAAGTGATGCTTTAAATATTTGCATATTGCAAACGGGACATGGGTTGGCTTGGCTTGCCATGGGTGGGAGTAGTCGTCATCCCACATTTCGTCTCTTATTTATTTATTTTTTAATTATTACATATATGTGTTGACTTTAAAAATGCATATGTTTTAAACATATACATTAACTTTAGTCGCTATTAATAGGATAACATCTTCAACCTTCTATTGATTAGTTGAGAATTATGGAGTGGTAACTTATTTTATAACAATTCAAAAGAGAAATGTGAATGCTTATTTTAGGACGAATTAAGCAATATCTAAATAATATGTACGTCGTGAAAAAAGTGAGTATCACTATAACACACAAACAATGGTCTATAATTATGTTGAAAGAAAAGTAATTTCATGTTTATAATCAAGGCCGTCTCGTAGATTTCGGGGGCCCTGTGCCATTTTATGTTATAGGCCCTTGAATATACTAAAAATTTATTAACTTAAAATGATTATGCATTTACGCCATTAGATCATTAATCATTTATGCCATTAGATCATATAGTTAAGTCACTAGTAATTTATGTAACATTTTTATTCAGATTTGGATATACATTGTGGATTTTTTTTTTTTTTTTTTTTTATTTCTTTCAAATATAATGCGCTAAATTTTTGTAAAACTTTTAGAAATATTTTTAAAGTCCCAATTAACTATAGAATTGTGTGGTGTTTCGTGAAATATATGCATAGCTTCAAAATATTTGATATAACATCAAAAAATGGCAATTTGTATCAAAATAATGTGTCAAAATAGAAATTACAGTGTTTTATTTTAGTATTGGTTTGCTTTTATTTTTCAATAAAATAGTATTAAGTACTAAACAAATTACTTTAAAATCATGGCTTACTTGTCAAATTACATACTAGAAGGACTAAAATTGAAATTTACCAAAAAAAACAAGATTTTTGGGTTTCTGTCCTCTTCTCCGCTAGAAAACCCATTTTCCCAGTCACTTCGTTAAAAACAAATATGGCCTATCTTTCACTACTGTGACTCAAGTTATAAGTTTTTAACATATTTAAACATGTTTTCTTCATAAAATGTCGTTTACTTACATTAAAACATTTAAAACTGAGCTATATACTAACAATAAGATCTAGAAATTAGAGACCCTAAGAAAAATGAGGCCCTGTGCCGTTGTACAGGTTACACATGCCTAAATCCGGGCCTGTTTATAATAATGTGACAACAATTTAATAGTATGTTGTGCTTTAACAACGGAATTTGTAATCGTTTTATTTAATCAAATGCAATGTTCCATTAACCACCCCCCCCCCCCCAAACCCAAATAAATAAATAATTAGACGTAAATAAATAAATTAAAGATGTGATCATTGCTTTTATATTTTGGATTTTGCTATTTGCAGCCTTAACATCTTTTATTAATAAGTAAATGCATGCATAGTACATTTAGTTGGTCAAAAATAGTTAAATTCATAAGATAAGCGGTTATTCTGAAGGTAAATATGTATACATGTCAAAATATTTTTAGCGTAACCCTTAGAGCATTCCCAATGTTACCATTAATTATGCATTTTTTGTTAGAATATAAGAATCATGACCATCATATAAACAGGTAAACACATATGCGGAAGCGTAGGAACATCTATAACACATAAGAGATTAACATAAATTAAATAGGAACGTACCGTATGCAATCTTGAATTCTTGGATGAACCCTAATTAGGGTTTATATGAATTAGGGATCTATTGATTAACCCCTTACCGTTTTGTTAATCAATCCAAGATACAATCAATAATGTGATTGTACCACGTTCTTGTACACACGTACTAAATCGAATTAAAGTAATGCTAGTTTTAAATATTACACAAAACAATATTTGTTTTAAGAAAAAAACAAACTAATCGACTAATAGAAAAATAAAACACCAAACCCATTTGTGTTATTGTAGTTCTCTCGATCACAGAATACAAAAGAGTAGAAAACTATATTTTTCCCATGCACATGCATGTGATAAAAATCATGCATGTGTATCTCTGATGATGTCGAAAAGTACAAGGAGAAAAACAAGATTTTTAATTTAATGTGCGTACAAGATATATCAAATTAAAATCTTTGACTTTGCTTTTATAGGATACAAAACTTAGAGAACAAGTTTAGGGTTCTTCATTTTTTATCCATGGTCCTTATCTTTGTATGTTAGTCAATTTTCGCCAATTACTAACATTCTTTATTTGTTTTGTGTAATTAATAATTAAATATAACTTTTTATATTAAATTATTAAACTTTAATTCTCATACGTAAAGTGTGCAATCCCGTGGTCTCGAGTTCGATACTAGACATATACTTATTAATATTTATCCACAAACTCCAACAGCTCCCACTTGGATATCTATTAATAGTATAATGACATTGGTTAGCGTCTAGCAACACGCCAATGCCCCTAGTTCAACTCGAGGTAGGTCTCCTGGAAAAACCTTTAATGATTCATCATTATTATTATCCTTTTGTTTCTAATACCACGTTAATAAAGATATGGATCTCAGTCATTCTTTAATTAACAATTCTGTTTCTCGTTGTTTATGATTGAGCAAGATTACCAAAATATCTGAACGTATTCCAGATAGACTTTGGGCGTGCGCACGCAAACATCTTGTCAACCCTACGAGGGGCCCAGCAGTATTAAACTTCAAAACAAATTTGAATGAACAAATTCTTTCTTGACTACAAGAATAACCCATGAACTTTGCAACACTTCTGAAAACAACCCTTATAACTCCCTGTTACGGTGAGTGGTAGATTACTTTACAAAAATGCACTACATCCATAACTCTTATCTGGTATCTCAAGTCTGAGGATAACAAATTCATGATTTACTTACTAAAAAGATCCATAAAGTAAAATCATGTAGTTGGGATAAGTCCTATATTCAATTCATCGAATATCATGTAAAATTGGTATGTCAAAGCATCAATATACTTTCAAGTATATTTTTAACCAATACTCAGATTTGTCTTAGTTTAATAATATTCTCATATCATTAATCGACAATAGACAATTTAGAATAATATTAGTTATTCACGGATTTTAAACATGCAAATATAGGACACAATTTATTATTAATGAAAACAAACGTACTAAGTACTTTAATTCATTATAAATAATAATTGCTTAATGTCCTTTATCCAAATACCAAAATAGATCAATGCATGATTATACTAGTTAATTAATTTTCTTCAAGTAATAATTTGAAGACAATTATGCCTCAAGTAATGACAATCATACTTGTTGACAAGGCATTATTTCATCTAACTATGATCTATCCGAATTTTGAGAATACTTCTTTCAAGAATTCAATAATTAAAATTCTTGTATGTGTAAATCCAACTATCTTGATATAGCCACATAATATTTCATAAATGGTGTGATATCCTCAATCACCAACTTATGACAATCAAACTTTCAAAACTTTTAAAGTTTAAAGTATTCTAATTCTTTAATGTTTAATGCAACTATGCTCTTAGTTGAGCACAACTAGTTCTCATGAAATCCTTCATGACTAGTTATTGAGTGTCATCTCAATTAAACCAGCATCATTGTATATTAAACACAATATGCTCTTAAAATTTCCGTAAACTTAATATCCAATGTGTAATGTTTAGGAGCTATTCCAGGTTGAGTATCATTATTCTAATTTCAAACATTTTCCATTAGAATATCTATTACACAAGTTATATAATAACTTTTAATTGGATATCAAATATTGTCAAATCATTTAAGCACTTAAGCATGATACAACAATAATACAATGCACATGAAAATCCTTCAGTCAAACTTAGATTTTATTCATGTTTGATCTTTACAAATATGTATATCCATTTAGTCATCCTAAATAATATATCATATTCTATTTAGAATTTATTTACCGCACTTGTTTATTTAATAATAAACTTTTGTTTCAAGGTTGTATGTTATATTTCCTAAATCTTTCAAGTAAAGTTTCATTCCAAATTAAGTCTAACCTTTTACTTATATGGAATGTTACTCTACAATATATATTTAGTAAATCAAACATAATACTCCCACTAGCTTTAAGGAATACTTAGAAATTATCTTATTTCAATTATAAACCAATTCATGGATATAATAATTAAAAATAAGAGCAATTTCCTAGATGCATGCATTTATTCATTCATGGATTATTGCACTTTGTACACTACCAAAGATTTACTTGAATTCATAAACTCCTTTGATTACTTATCGTCCTCGCTTAAGTAATCATTCAAGAAAGAGTTTTGATATTTCATTGTCAAATGTCATATTCATGAAATTTAAGTATGTCAATTACCATCTTTGTATCTTTAATGTGTTTTAGGAAAGAGTATTCAATCATAGTTAATTGCTTAAGTATGATTAATAATCTTGTCATAAGACATGCATTAAGATATGTGTACAATTTTTGTCCATATGATTTCTACACAAAGATTTAAACCTCTAGGGTTACTTATCTTTGAATAAACTCATCTTCATTCTCTAACCATTAAGAATTAAGATAAATTAAATTTAAAATTTGAATATCTTTATAAACAACATCTCCAACATTCATAATATGAATAATTTACCCAATTCATTATTTTGGTAATACTACATCATATAATCGTCAACATATTAATTAAATATATGAGATATCCAAGTAGATCTATGAATGATAATTCCATCATCTTGAGGTTTATCATTTACATGTTAAGCCTCATCATGATTTTAACTAGTGTAGTTTTAGAAGATTATGTATCTTGTAATTCTATCTTTTCAAGATAAAATACTCCCACTTGCCTTTAGCATTATATAGAATATATTTTTTTTGGGTAAAGGGGATCAAGACCCCGGTAAAATATATTAATCCCAAAAAATCCAATCAGTACAATGGAATGTGGCTGATGTACCACATTAACCTCAAGCACCAACTTGAACCTCTAACTAGCCGAAAGACATTATATAGAATATAAGTACTTAGCAATTAGAGCAACAATCCAATTTTCTCTTTTAGGAGTTTACAAATACTCATTGATAGCTCTTTGTTAATAACCTTCACATAAGTAACTTAACAAATTCAGAACTTCAATTTTAAGACTTAATGTGATTCATCACATTTCATAATTCAATAACGTCTTATTAATCTTCTAGGAGTCTAATTTGAGTATATTCATTCCATACTCAATTTCTAACCTTGATAACTTTCGGAAGAAAAGAAATCATAGTTATCTTTAATCAAACTTCTAACAAGAGTTTGATTTCCCTAACTTAACATACCATTATATTTTGGTATTTAAATTATAATAAATATTGTAAGAAGATCTAACAATATTTATAAGATAACTATATTCCTTTTGACATACATATTTACCAACTAAGTCAACTTAATGATATAATATTATTTCCAAACCAATTGCATGCTTTTTATATAACACAAATACTTTTGACCAAGTCACTTCATGTTCATGTCTCTTCAAAACATGAACGTGTTATATTCTCACTTTCCGTTATTAATCATTGATCATCTCAATGACTTCTTGTATATGTCTTAATTAAAAGACCATAACAAGCTAACGTCTTACTTTATTATAAATCTTGTAATACTTAGAAGACTTCATGTTTATAAATATACAATAATGTATAAGCATGTATAATTAAAGTAATCATGAACACCATCATTTGGTTTCATTAATATTTTCAAATTAACACACTACTTTATTTATTTATGTCATTCTAAGAATACATAATTATTGAAGTAGTCTTATATTACTTCATGCATTTATGTCATTCTAATAATACATAAATGTTAAAGTTGAAGTAGTATCGTTATTGACACATGTTCTAATAGATGTCTAATTTAGAAACTGTAAATTATCCATGTTGGTCTCACGCATACATGGAAATTCACCTTGTTGTTAATATTTAGTCTGCGTCTCACGTTTACTAAATTTCAACACCAAGTGTTTCTTAGATTAGATGTATATTAATCATATTGGAACTATAGTCTCTTACTTTGCAGTTAAGAGAATCCGTTAAATCATATTCTTATGTGTTGTACCTTGCACACAATGTAGATTTCTCCCACTTGTGCATGGAACAACATCATGTACCATATGAACAACACGCACGCGTTTGTTAATGTGAACAATATGATTTGTGTCATTAACATAACTTAGTAGATATAGAGTTTACTCAATCAATCAAGGAAATGTACATGACTATCCTTGAAAATATTAGTGTCTATATTTGGAAAGTAATTACCTTGAGATATTCAAAAGATAATCTAAGTTACAATCAAGACAATAACTCTTGTAACTCCCACTGAATTAGAGAACATTATAATAATCCCTTATTCAGCTATAAGAACACAATACTCTCACTGAATTTGACAACATTGTAAATGTCTCATTAATCAGTGAAAGGAAATAGTGTACTTGTTTACTTTCCTACACCTTTTAAGAAAACCCATTCAAACAATTATATAGGTTATAAAAGGATGTAATCTACCACATAAATGTGATTCATCACATTCCAAACTATTAACTTGAAAAAACTGGGCATGCAATTTCTTCCTTTATAGATCTACCATTCCAACAATTGTATGTAGTATCTTTAAATGGTCAAATCAAAACAACTAGATAAAATAATCTAATTCGTCTTTTACCATTGTGCAGTAATCAGTCTAGCTTCTAATTAAATAACTCATAAAGTGCAAATAATCTTACTATTAAATTTTGCTATGAGTTATGTATTTAGAATTTTAGACAATTCTAATCATCGTATTATACCTTTCTCATTCATGAAAAGGATTAGGATTAAGTCTCACACTTCTCCTAATGGAAAGAAGACTATATTTATTCTTTTTGTAACATTGACTCTAACCAAAAAACCCTAACGGGTGTAGATCAATTAAAAGAATAACTTACGTTTACGGTTTTAAGTTGCATTAATACATTTAAAGAATTTACAAAATTCAATTTTAGTATTTTCGATAATTTATATTCCCAAGAAAATATAATACCCAAGGATATATTCATATACCCAACATATTTTCTTGAAAATCTAGGATCCAACTTTACATAGATTCCACCACATCAGTTGATCTGCTAGTGGTGAAAGTATAAAAGATGGTAATCTGTCGAACAATAATTGGCAAACACTTTTCCAATTCCTAGATCATTATGGGATTTACATCAAATTGATTCATCAATTTGTCATGTAAGCATGTTTCATCCCATCTCATGCCTTAAGCTCTAGGTCTCACGCATCAACTTAATTAAGTCTTCTAACTTAGAAACTGCAAATTCTCCATGTGTGGTCTCACGCACACTCGGAAATTTACCTTGTCATTAAAATTTAGCCTGCGTCTCACGTTTACTAAATAATAACTTCAAGTGTTTCTTATAGTTAGATGGCATGTAACTTAAATTTTTAAGGGTATTTAGTTTGATGTGAAAATCAAAACATGTATAAAGATGCATGCACTCATCTTTATAACATAAGTTTTCAAAACCTTTTTATTACCAATTCGTGAAATTAATACACAAAGTTTTACTTGAGGTTTAATAAACCCTAAGATGACTTTCTACAATTATGATTTTAAAAGTAATTCGTTTAAGACATATTCAAGATTGTGATAACCAAGGCAGACTCTAAGGCTCTTTTCTAAGCCTTCAAATCACGATTATGAATATCGTCTTAAAGGACTTAATTTTAAAAGTATATTTGTACAAAACATCAATCAAGCAAAAGTTTATGGATTCAATCTCAAAATCATGTAATAAAGTGTGAATTTTGCTAGTCTCGCCTGGGAGCTGATTACCGTGCGAATCGGACCACTAGCGGCACTTAAGACCTTGCAAGATTCTTACTTTATCACTTTTGTTTCACCGTTATTAGTCCATATTATTTTCTTTTATGAAAATCACCCTTTTTATTGCTTACAAACGTGTCCAACAATTAAACAATAAAACAAGTAATAAAGACAAATCAAAGCAACTAATAACATAACAATTATAAAGATGAAACAATTAGCCACATGCAATCTTTTTAGAAAAGATCCTAACATAATCAATTATAGGTTTTTATATGCATATAATTAACTAGGGCCTTCACCTCTTAATGGAAGTGAGCCACATACATTGACAAGTCAATTGCGTAGGCCAAAGCTAATCACATACCACATAGCACATAATTGATTTTAATAATTATGGGGCCTTCCCCAATATTAGATCTATCTAAACATGTGAAAAGCTTAACAATTAATAAACAATTAATAACCCATGACTAACATGCATGTTTCGTCACGGATCAAAGCATAACAATTACCAATTAGGTCAAGGATACGCACAAATAACACATAAACATGTAGGAAACCTAGGGTTTCTAATCCAATTAATTAATAAAACCACAAACCCTAATTAGGGTTCATGGAATAAATCGACCCCCCCAAAATTAGGGTTAGGGTTTCGAAAAAATAAAATAAAAAACAAAACCCTAGATCCAAAACATGTATCTAAAACAATCAAAATTCGTTTTTTTTATGTGTTTTATGTAATCAATTACATGTTATAGCAAGCTCGTGATACCACTGTTAGAATATAAGAATCATGACCATCATATAAACAGGTAAACACATATGCGAAAGCGTAGGAACATCTATAACACATAAGAGATTAACATAAATTAAATAGGAACGTACCGTATGCAATCTTGAATTCTTGGATGAACCCTAATTAGGGTTTATATGAATTAGGGATCTATTGATTAACCCCTTACCGTTTTGTTAATCGATCCAAGATACAATCAATAATGTGATTGTACCACGTTCTTGTACACACGTACTAAATCGAATTAAAGTAATGCTAGTTTTAAATATTACACAAAACAATATTTGTTTTAAGAAAAAAACAAACTAATCGACTAATAGAAAAATAAAACACCAAACCCATTTGTGTTATTGTAGTTCTCTCGATCACAGAATACAAAAGAGTAGAAAACTATATTTTTCCCATGCACATGCATGTGATAAAAATCATGCATGTGTATCTCTGATGATGTCGAAAAGTACAAGGAGAAAAACAAGATTTTTAATTTAATGTGCGTACAAGATATATCAAATTAAAATCTTTGACTTTGTTTTTATAGGATACAAAACTTAGAGAACAAGTTTAGGGTTCTTCATTTTTTATCCATGGTCCTTATCTTTGTATGTTAGTCAATTTTCGCCAATTACTAACATTCTTTATTTGTTTTGTGTAATTAATAATTAAATATAACTTTTTATATTAAATTATTAAACTTTAATTCTCATACGTAAAGTGTGCAATCCCGTGGTCTCGAGTTCGATACTAGACATATACTTATTAATATTTATCCACAAACTCCAACATTTTTTGCACTAGATTAGTACAAAAGTAATAAAATGACTCTTAGTTAGTACTAAATATTGCACTATTAGTCTGTTATAGTGTCATGAATAGTAAATGGACAAAAAAAAAATCATCGTTATAATGCAATACTATTCAACATACTAAACACTATTCAATACAATAAGGGGGTGCTTGGTGGGGGTAAAGGAGGGGTGGGGAATGGGTAAAGAATTGAAAAGGGCTCACATTTTTCAAATAATGGTGCTTGGTAAAGGAGTGGTAAGGTATTGATTACCCCGTAGTGGGTAATCAACCATTATAGAGTAAATTGGGGGGTAAGGTATTGATTACCCACCTCACTCATTCCTTTGCATTCCTTTCCCTTTCCTTTTCCCTTTCCCTTTCCCCACTTTAAACCAAGCGGACCCTAAAACTCAATATTTTCAATAAACCTTTGATATTTAACACTAAAATAAAAAAAAAATGTAAATGAACAAAAAAAATCTTTAATGAATAAATAAGTTATGAAAAAATTATTTTTAAATCTTTTCAGTTTTCACTACTAGTACCAAAATAGGCCTAATATTGATATATTGCACACCATTGTGCATTTTAAACTATCAAAAGAGGTTTAGTATAAAGATTTAGTGCATGACATTATTGCTCAGTGCACTTATATGTTAAAATGATGCTTTATTTGAACTATTTTAATATAAACTTTTGATCATCACATATGAGATGCTTTTAAATAAGAGATGCTTTTAAAGCTGCTGATTCAAATGTAATATAAAGTTAATAAAAAGAAAAACATAATTCAACTACATTGCATTGCACTATTATATGAAAAAAAAAATTAAAAAAATAAAAAATAAATTATAAGGTAACATGTTGTAAAAGTCAAAACGTGTTGCAAGCCTGGACGGCAATAAACAAACATAGCGTAAAACAAACCACTGGTAAAACTTCACTAATCGTCACCACCAATGGTCACATGTCCCACACCGGTTGTTCCAGCTTACCAATCAAACACAATAAAAAAAACAAAATACAACCCCTGCATAACGACAATTCTTTTTTTGTTTTTTTGAGCGACGCATAACAACAATTCAACTATATAAAAAATGGATTTGCGTAGCATTATTATTTGTTTATTTTTTTTAGAAACGCAACAATTTTATAAAAGAAATCACACAAACAAAATACAAAAGAGATGGCAACCCGCTTCTTAACAAAACAATTATTTGTTTATTAAGTTGAGCATTGATATAAACCTAATTTTATATCTAAAATTATATTTTAATAATTCATTGGTTATTGGAGCCAATAATAGGGTCATCGCTTTACAATAAAATGAGATAAATCCACATATGTTAGGCACACAATTAGACACAAATTTTAGGTCTCTCAATCATTTTGATATTAAGTTGGTAAAGTAAAAACGATCTTGGTCTATATAGGATTTTTGCGAGATAAAATTTTAACAGGATCACGATAATTTTAACAGGATCACGATCTTGACCATAAAATCTTAAGATTTTGATCGATCCGATCTTATTTTTCTCAAATCACAAGTTGAACAAATTTATGTAATAAGTTTTGTAAAATATAAAAAACAAAAAGCTAATTATATTAAACACTTCATAATTATACTTTTGATATACATTTTCATGATACATGATATATAATAATATGTAGATGTGCATAATTTTACAACGCGTATTTAGAAAATGACATTATAGTTGGATCTTAGAATCCCGATCTGATCTTACAACCACGATTTTGCAAAGACGAAAACAATCATAGATCGGATCCCGATCTTAAAAACCTTGATTATTTGTACAAAGAGTGATTATTTTTATGATACAATAAAATTATGCATATATCAACAAGTTATATGTAACTTTTAGAGTATTGGGTACCCTGGTGCCGTGGGAAAAAAGTGCTGTCACGTCAGCAAAAATCTCCATGTCACCACATTTTGGTTGTAACATTTGGCAGCAGAAAATATGGTGTTGTCGTCCTTTTTAAATTTTTTTTAAACTTTTTTACATAAAATAAAACATACACAATATTAACTAAAATAAACTTCATTAAAAAACACACACACACACATTACATTAATAAAAAAAAGTTACATAAAAATAGAAAACTTAATACGTAAACAAGAAATAAAAATTACAAACTAATCATTAAAGTTCCACAAATGCTCCACAAGGTCTTGTTGAAGCTCGTTGTGTCTCGAAGTTCTTTATTTTTTCTAACATGTAAATCACATCTTTCGATCCAAGTATCTGGCATGTTCGGACTTGGATCAACGAATGTATCTCTTAAATTCACTTCGAATCCTTCGTCTTCCAATATCATGTTGTGTAACATTATACAACAATACATGATTAGTTTCAAGGAGTTGATATGCCAAGCACGTGCGGGTTGTTTTATAATTCCCCAACGACCTTGTAGGACTCCGAAAGCGCGTTCAATAACTTTTCTAGCACTTTCTTGAACCCTTTTGAAGTTCAAATATTTTTCAGACCTTGCAACACTAAACGTTTTGACAAACACGGACCATGCCGGATAAATGCCGTCTACTAAATAGTAACCTTTCTTATATGTATGTCCGTTTATTACAAATGGACTTTCCGGAGCTTTACAGGCAAGTTCATCATCAAATAACGGTGAACCATATAACACATTAAGATCATTATTAGACCCTGGAACCCCAAAATATGCATGCCAAATCCATAATCTTTGATCAGCAACCGCATCTAACATAAGAGTTGGGTATTTATAATCACGTCTTTTGAATTGAGCTTGTAAGGCATTTGGACAATTTTTCCAATCCTAATGCATACAATCAATACTCCCGAGCATTCCCGAGAGTCTATGTTTTTCTTCATGCAATGCATATGTTTTTCAACGTCATCTGAAGTGCGCTTTCTTAAATACTCTTCATTGTATAAAACATGTATGCATTTAGTAAATGAGTCTAAACATTGTCGTGAACAACGTTCACCAATTTGCAAGTAATCATCAAATGCATCAGGCACAGTGCCGTACACCAATTGGCGGATGGCGGATGTGCACTTCAAAAGAGGACCAATACTTGCACAACCGACAGCATAGTAACGTTGTCTAAAAAAAATTAAAGTACTCGGGAAGAGGATGAACATCATAACCTTAAATATCGTTGAGAATTTCATTAAAAATTCTAGAACTCATATGATACATTCGCCTAAAATTCTCTTCGGGATATTTAGGATAAGTCTCATCGTCGCCAAAATAGTCGACGATTAAACGTTTTTCGGCCTCTTCTCGATCACGTGGTATGTATGCCCTTGTTCTCTTTTCACTCGATCCCGATCCCCCGGCTTCTTGATCACACAAAGCTATAAATTCTTCATACACCACATAACCCCGAAGATATCGCTCCCGATTGTCTTTAAAATAAACATCATAAGGTCATAATAAGGGTCGTTGGGATTGTTTGGATCCATATTGAAATAAAGTTGAGTATTATTGAAGTATAAATTAAATTGGAAGAGCGTGTGAAAAATGATAGATTAAAGAGGTTTTTTTTATAGAATTTAAAGGTGTAAAATTTTGAAAAAAGTGATTTTTTAGGCTTACTAGCCGTTGGGTAACGTCCATATTCCAAAAAAAAAAAAAAAAAAAAAAAAAATAGCCACCGTGTGGGCTGGCCACCACGGCGTGAGCACCCATGGGGCCACCCACGGTGTGGTGCACCATCGGAAAAAATTGAGCTGGTAGCCATGGTACGAGCCATGGCGCTAGCATACCTCTTGCTCTTAAGGTTATATTTAACATTTTCATTATGGTGGCGAAATGCTTATTTATTGAGCAATGATATATTCTCTTACATTTTTTTAGTACATATGTTTTTACCCACAAATGAATATGATAAGTTGAATTAAATGTTTATCTTTCTTGACTTTAGCCATTCACTTTTATACATACACCAATAATAGTATATGTAGGAGAAAAATGTAACGAGGATATAAATTATATCCTATTTTTTTTATCGTCATAGAATGTGACATGTATCGAGTTCAATTCTGCTAGCTGTAAAAACATCTTAAATGTCAACGCTAAAATCTTGAAAATGGAGGATTTTGCTCGATTTGAATATGTGCGACGGTTAGTTTAAACCCCGTTAATAAATCGGAATTAAATTCGAAAACCATTAGTTAAAAAAATATAAAATAAGTTATAAAACACCCAAACCCGAATCCTAATCCGGGTCAACCCGTGTAAACGTTATTTCCTGATCAGTTGCCTTCGTTTGAACGTTGCCAATTTAAGTCAAAGTTGATCACTTTCATAAACACTATTTTATATAAAATTCAACCCAATTTTCATTCTTTATACACAACTATAACTGATGTTCAATTTTGAAAAACCTTAATTTTTTTTATTTGGGGGTTTTTGAAATTGAGTTTATATTTTATCTGGGTTTTGATTTTAACATCTGGGTTTTGAAAATTGGGGAGAATTATGGCTAATTTAAGTGATTTTGAAGATGATTTTTATGATGCACATGAAGTGCTTGATAAAATGTCTGACTCAGAAGACGAAGGGTTTGTTTATGATTCATGGGTGGGGAATTTAGACAGTGTTGATAAGCGTCGTAATAAGTTTATAAGGTCTATTGGGTTAAGTAATAAATGGGTTGTTAAGGAGGATGGAAATGAGCCCGAATGCGGAAAAAGTGAGGAAATTGAGCCTGTGTTGGATTATGATGATGCAGTTTTTAATAGGCAGCCTTCGTTGTCTTGTTGGTCGAATGCGGCTTTGGGGTTAGGACAATCTAGTTCGTTGAGAGAAGGTGAAGATGAGAAATTGAATCAGTCATTTGAGTTTGGTTCGTCTTCGCGAAAAGAGAGCGATAATGGGACTTTGTTAGATAGACGAAACAAAGTGAAAAGGGGTTGGTTACAGAAGCTAAACATTATGGCGCGAATCACTGATCATTATCAAATGGACGTGACATCAGCGAGTTCTAAAGTTAATGTACATACAAACAAAAAGAAATCTAAAGAGTTGTCATCGGTGTACGCCACACAGGACTTTGCAGCACATAATGGTTACATTTCGGTACTTAAGTTTAGTCATGATGGTAGATATTTAGCAAGTGCGGGCGATGATGGTGTTGTGCGTATTTGGGAAGTATCCGAACAAGATGATCCAACACATAGTGGTATTCAAGTTAAAGACCCCTCGTCGCGTTACTTTTCAACTAATCATCTTTCTGAATTAGCTCCGATTAAAGTAGATGGTGAAAAGACCAGAAAGATTAAGAAATTGTCGGATTTGACTTGTGTTATTCTACCGCCTAAAGTGATTCGGATATTGGAAAAACCCGTGCACGAGTTTCATGGTCATACTGGCGAGATCTTGTCCCTCTCGTGGTCGAGAAAAGGGGTTAGTTACTCAAATATTTTGTTCACAAATCATTACTTTTCATATTGTAGTTTGCATAATCTAATAATATGCATGTGTTTTAATGTCTGTTTTACAGTATCTATTATCATCGTCAGTTGATAAAACTGTTCGATTGTGGCAAATTGGACACAGTGAGTGTCTCAAGGTTTTCGCTCACAATAATTATGGTAAGTTTGCTTTTGCTTTCAGTTTTATGTGTTTTATTTGATTATTTAATATTGTGTTACTTACTCTGGTTATCGATGCAGTAACCTGTGTAGAATTCAATCCTGTGGATGAAAACCATTTCATTAGTGGTTCCATTGATGGTAAAGTACGAATCTGGGAAGTTAAAAGAGGCCAAGTTGTAGATTGGGTTGATAATCGGGAAATTGTCACTGCTGTTTGCTATTATACTAATGGAAAGGTTTGTGCTTTATGCTTGTTTTTTAAATCAAAATATGGAAATCTACTGTTACGGTTTTAACTAATGATGATATGTTCTTTCTTATTACAGGGTTTCATTGTGGGAACATTAGATGGAAACTGCAGTTTTTATGATATCATAGGTATTGATAAATGTCTATTTTTTCGTAAAGATCACGTCTTTACCCAAAAATTAGCAAAACTAACAATGAATTTTTGTTCTTTCAGATAAACAGGTGCACCTGGATACTCACATTTGTGTAATGAGTAAAAAGAAGT